>JAKCPI010026561.1:0-28223 GCA_023213315.1 Euborellia annulipes | reverse complement strand
TATTAACAAATATATAGAGTATTTGAAAGTAAAAAGGTGAGGTAGCTAATGATACTTTTTTGGAAAAAATTGAATTAAATAAATTTATTTTTTTCCTGAATATACAAAAAGAAACATGGTGTAAGTGGTAACATATTTGATAAATTATCAGATTTTGTGTAATATAGTGAAAGATATTAATCTAAAATTAGTAATTTTTTGAACCGACCCACTCCCAAAGCCTTGTGTTGTTCTGTTTCAGGTGAATGATCAGTTTCTTTATTGACCCGAAGGGCATCGTTACTCACAACGACTTAATGTCTAACGTTGCATTGTTGGCATAATAACGTCATTTAAGCTTGAACGCGCGAATCTGGACCCAAAGGGTGGATGGGGGTATGGGATGGGAGGGGACTCAAAATCTATAGTCCCCAGATGGGCCTGCGTCCATGCACACACATGACTACTCATAGAGGCACATCATGGAAGGCAACTAACTCCCACTTTTCCACCTAATTCTAGCGTAGAAACATATGCACAGATTCATGGTGAATCGATGAGCACCATCACTAGTCTATAATTTATCGGTGCTTTTTGGAATATTAAAAAATTTTTGTCTGCCTCAGGCTTACCGAAAATATAGTCTATTTTACGGTTAGCATTTTACTTTATTATTAAAAAAGCATCATATGAAAGAAAATTTTTTTTATAGGTAGGCTTAAAGGTGGGAATTCCGAGCAACGCGACAGGCAGCAGCACGTCAATAGCGTCACTGCAGCCGCGGCACTGCCGTGACGTCATTGCCGCTCTGGCGGCAGTGACACTGCCCCGTTGTTCTCGATCGGCCGCTGCCGGAGCGTTGTCATAAAAAACAATAAACAAAATGGCGGACTTCAACGAAAATGAAGATGAAATATTGATAGGATTAACATTTTTTAGGTAAGGACAATAGGTCGCGTTTGTTTACTGACGCCGACATCGGAAAACCTACCAAGCGCGACACTGTCGCGGCTGCAGTGACGCTATTGACGCTGCCGCTCTGTCGCGTTGCTCCGGAATTCCACCTTTAAGGTTGAATTCCGAGCAGCGGCACAGCGAAGCAGCAGCGTCAATAGCCCCACCCGCAGCCGCCCCAGTGTCCCTTGCCCCTTCCGGTCGGCGTCAGTAAACAAACGAGACCTATTGTCCTTACTAAAAATGTTAATCCTCTTTTTTTTTTTTTCATCTTCGCGCTCCCCCCCATTTTGTTTATTCCCTGTTATGACTACAGCATTTGGCAGCGTTTGATCGAAAACAACAGGGCAATTCCCTACAGTTTGCAATGACGACGTCACGGCAGTGTCACGCCCCCAACCCCATTGACCGCTGCCGCTCTGTCGCGTTGCTCGAATTCAACTTAATCCATCTTTAATAAAAAATATCAGAATTTTTACTTTCTCTTATCTCTATATATTAAAAAATATAGAGAGAAAGTATTGGATTAATGTCAAAAATTCGATGTCGAGATTTTGATGGATATACACGTTTGAAGTCCCCTGAATCCAAAAAGTGATTTTCGCGACATGGTATGTCTGTGTGTGTGGGGGGAGGTGTGTCTCTGTGAGGGCTGAAATTTTATATTTAAGTTAAGCACCCCCCCCCCCCGGGAGCGTGAAAATAAGCTTTTAATCAAAATAGGCCAAAGAGTACTAATACTTTACTGATGTACTTTTTCAGTGTTTTTTTCGATTTTCTCAAAATTCGCTCTAGCGATTTTGATTAAAATTCAAATATCAATTATTTTTTAGATGCTCTTTCAAATGTATATTCTCATTTTGCCCTCAAAATTGTTTGAAGCACAATTTACTGTTGTGCTTCATAGGAAGAATAGGAGAAATGGTTGCCATGGTAACAAAATATTGTATAAATATTTTCCCATGTTTATAAATTTTAATTTTGAATTTTAATATATCTGCGGATATATGTCGACACAAAAAATCTGGCGTGACAAGCACAGAACACAACTTCCGATTACCGAAGGTAAGAGAAAGTTGTGCGCTGTGCGACAGTCACACCAGATTTTTTTTCCTTCTTGTAATATTTTGTTCAAAAACACCAAAACTATTCTGATAGATCGGGTTTACTCTGTTATTTTTATACACAGACAACACGTATAATTTTTCGATATTTTAAAATAAAAATTTTCAATTAAAAAAAAAAAAATTCCATCAAAATCAAACAAGTGGTTTTGAGTTAATCCAGTTAAATATATAAAAAAGACACAACACACTATGAAATTTGCTTGATACATTTAAGCCTATATGTGATACAAGCCTCATAATTCAATAAAATAATCAAAATTCTATATGGATTTAGAAATTTTAAAAAATTAATTCAAAATATGTTATTTATATTAATAAATAAATTACATTAAAATAGAAAATATGCCTTTTTAGAAAAAAAGAATGGTATTTGGGGGGGGGGGAGGGTAGCGAGAGAAAAGAAAGGGAGAGATTATAGCTTCCCTGCGGTAAAAAATTTTCTGTATTATGAAAAAAAAAAAATGTAATGTCTAAATGACCTAAAGATAGAGAAATAATTAAAAAGTACACTTAATTTTTTTAATAACACCCCCTTTTTCTTTTCCTCCTCACACTCTTAATGAAACATAAAAAAATTTAATTATTAATTAATTTAATTTTCTAAAGATTCGTTTTTTAGCAGATAAATTTAATAAGGAAAAAAAAAATATTCGTATATTTTTTTTCAATAAAAAATTACAATACCTTTAATAAGACGCTTTTAGGGGTTGGGCTCGCTAACGATGTCATCAATGTGATAGGGGTGAGTTATATTATTCACTTTATAAATACAGTATAGAAATAAAAAGCAACACGAGAGAGAGAGAGAGAGAAAAAAAACTCCGAAGCTTGCTCTGACCAGACAAGCATTCACTACTGAGGCTTTTGTCTCTTACTAGAGGAAAGAATCACAACAGGGATTCCCATTTAGTAAAAAATAAAATATTTCTTCATTGAAAAAATAAAATAATACTTTTTCCTATAATCTAATATTATTTAGACTTCGAAAATAAAATCAATATAGATGAAAAAATCACATCAATTCTCATTTGCAATAGTGAAAAATTTGGTGTGACTGACGCATATCACACAACTTTCTCTTATCCTTCGGTAAAAGAAAGTTGTGCACCGTGCTGGTCACACCAGATTTTTCATAAGAATTGGAATTTTTTTTTTTTAAATGTGTAATAACGACTACACCAAGCCCGAGGGCGAATCATTCCCTTAATAAAAATAAACACTTTAATTCCAATCGTTATTTTTTTCATTATATGCATCTAAAATAAATTAAAAAAAATTTTTTTGACCACTAAACCAACTTTTTAATAAATAAAATATTAATTCCCTTCTTGGTTTTTATTTATTTAGGTCAATTGCAATTGAAATAAAAAAAAAAGAATTTTTATTTTTTTTATAAGATCCCTTATCTCATGATAGGCGAATCCTTTGACTATACCATCTTCGTTAAAATAAAACAATATTACAGACACATTCTCTAGATTCATTTTCACAGAATGAGTTTTTGTCAAAGTCAAAAAATATCGTTCAGAACGGGATAAATTAATAAGTTGAATAAATTATTCTGTAACCTACATTTAAAAATACTACCTGCAAGATTGCACCTTTATAATTATTATTATAAAAAAAGTAATTTTTTTTTAATTATTCCAATTAGTAATCGAGTAAATTGTGAAAATAAATTTTAGCTAATTGAATTAATTTTATAGAATAATTAAACTAATTATATTAATGAAGTAATATTAGCTACTAAAAACAAAAATTAGTTATTTAATTTTTTATATTTGATAATATATGGTAGATCGAATGTTTTACTATACCTAGCACAATCCCTAATAAATAGATGAATTGGCAATGTATTCAATACTAAAAATATGAATGTGTTGGTATATTTTAAGAAAAGAGGATTAAACTACAAAACAAATTGATGAATTATTGATATAAAAAAATTCTAACTCAGATAATTTTTTTAATCTTTTAAATTTTCCCCTTAGTGTTGGGATAATTTTACTCAAGGGTTTTCCAGAAAGAGAAGTCACTTATTTGTTCAGGGTTCAAAGGGATATTTTTTTCCTAATCTCTGCAGAAGCAAGCAAGAGAAAATATTTTTTTATGAATAAAATGTAATTAATTAACTATTCAAAAATTATAGAAAATTTTTTATGCTCATCGATTTTGTTTCATATAAAATATGTCCACCATATAATAAGTGCTAAAATGAAACCGAGTTTGTTCTTCGTTTTGATCAATTAATTGACTCTCAAGAAGACCAAGTTATTCGTAGAACATGATGACTCGTCATCAGTCTTTCTGACAGCTCACAGACACAGAGCATTGTGTGAAAATCAGGGGCTTAGTTTTCCTAAAAATCTCTTTAATGATGAGCCTATATCAAATATCATCCATCAAATGAAATCTGACGAGGACTTAAATTCGTCACTTTCCTGCGAGAAATAATATTTTATTTTATATCAAGAATTTTAAAAGTCATTTATTTTAAAGACATTAATGTCATTATAATTGTTTTTATTTATGACTAAACATGGAACATGTCAAAGGAGAAAGAAAACCATTCAGGACTTCTACTTGAAAAAAAAAAAAAAAAAACATCTTGACTTTTGAGATAAATAAAAGATAAACGAAAAAGAAAATAAATTTTTGAAAAAATATTTTCTTTTGCTTTACCCCAAGTGCTATAGGCCTACTCTATCTCAATCACTTGTACCGAATTTAAAATTGAAATTTAATTCCCCACCCAATATCTAATTAGAGACCTAGTATATGGTATATTTTTTATCAGAAACATACCCATAACATTTTTGACCTCAAATATACCGGTATATGATGGTAATTGAATCTACGTTCTAAATATAGAAAAATATCCTTTAGTTCACGAGCAATAACAAATTCTAACCGACAGGTAAAGCATATGAAGAAATAAAACAAATTTTAGTAATGTGGGGAAGCAGATTTTGGGTTAGTATTAAATTAGTTCATTTCATTTAAAGGAGTTTGAACCATGCTATTTTCAAAAATAATATTAGGTTATTCTAAAAAAAGTTTTCGTATAGGAAAAAATTATACTTAAACTGATATTTTTGAAAAGAGCATGCATTAAAATAAAGAGAGTTAATTATGTAGTAGTAGGCCTACCCAAAAAAGTAATAATTTCAAAATAAAAAAAAAAAATTTTCTACGATAATCTTATATATTTAGCGTATAAAGAAAAGAATAGCAGCTATGAGTATTTCGTTTATTAATGCCTCTATGCTGACGATTCGGTCTTGGTCAAGACCATCTTCAGAGCTATAAAAACTCAAAGCATACTCCCACCTGTGGAATTTTACAATATTAGACGTAGAGCATATATTGACAGCCTGCATGGAATGATAATTCCTCTGATTTACACTACGTCATAATATTGTAAAATTCCACAGGTGGGGTATGCTTTGGGTTGTTTGTTATAGCTCTGAAAATGGTCTTGACTAAGACCGAAACATCAGGATAGAGGCCTTAATAAACGAAATTCTCATAGCTGCTATTCGTTTTTTTATACGCTAACGACTATCCAGTTATAAAATCCACAGTTTATATATGTATTAGAACGTAGATTCAATTAGGCTATCACAAATGCCTTATTTTTTTAATTTAAGAAACTTATAATATCTTAAAAAAAAAAAAACGTAATACGCCTGGATGTAGGCAACCAGTACCGCAGTTTTTCAGAATAATTTTTATTTTATATTTCAGTATATTTGACGTCAAAACAAGGCATGTGTCAGAAAAAAAAATATTTTCTAGAGTAAAGGATGAAATTCCAATTTGAAATTTATTTTCAATTTTTTTTCTTAAATACACTAAAAATATCAAACAATTTATTTGGTATCCTATAACCCTGGCTCTTGTTCATATTTAAATGGCATCACTTTGATATGAATAAATTCCACGATTTGAGTATAGAAGTTGAACTAACGTCCCTTGGGTTGCTATTTGAAAATATTTTAAAGTAGACCGTTTCATGCCTGATGGGAATTGTATGTCTTGTTCATTATATACATATAATTTAGCTCTCTTTTTGAACTAGACACTGTGTAAAGATAAATAGCGAGGAAGGGTGGTTTTCCAACTGACCCTGCAATCGTCAACCCTCTCTCTGCACCCTCTCCGCCTTTTTCACATATACAACGACCAGTTTTATTTAAAATAACCAACCCCGCCCACGCCGAGGGGGGTTTCGGTCTCTGCCAAAAACAGTTGATTTGAATATTGTGTGAGTTGTCCCACGGCCATCTTTCCCCCTTCCTATTTTTTTTTTTTTAATGCTCAATTCTCTTTTCCCTAGTCTGAAATCGCAAGTTACACTCCACTGATAATAGTAATTCAACGAACGAATTCATCAATTTAACATTAATCAAAAAAAAAATCAATGGAAAAAAATGTCTCATTTCTCTAAAAACAGCTTTGCGAAAACAAATATTTAATTAATTTTGAATAAAAAAAAAAAAAAAAAAAAAATGGGACAAGTAAAATGAAATAGCAATATATCATTTTTTATAGCTAAAATTATTTAATTCAAGAATTTTTGAAAATTATATTCCGAGGCCTACTAACTAAAAGGTTCTGTTTTCATATACCTTAATATTTAAAGTAGAATCTATGGTTGATAGTTTAAATTTAGTAAGGAAGGATATAGAAATGCAAGCAGCCAAAAATAAATTTTTATATCCTTCCTCAGTATATTTCCAGCCATTAAATTACAGTTTAAATTTTTTTTTTTTTTTTTTTTTTTAATTGGCCTCGGAAGACAATTCCAGATTAAATAAAAAGTTCTGTATTGGCAAAATAAAAAATTATAATGAAGAGATGGAGATATGAGCCTAATTGGAATGATCTAGGTTCAATACAATTTGTCAGAATAAGACGTTTCGGCCTGAATTTATTTGGCTATCTTCAGTTATGTAAATTATACACAGAGATTTATCTATATTCTTGTGTACAGGAGCAGAAGCAAATAAATTTTATTATTGACAAATCCGGGTTCAATCACATGTGCACTTGCATTATGTGTATAATTTCCAATAACTGAAGATGGCCAAATAAATTCAGGCCGAAACGTCTTAATCTGGTAATTGTATTGAACCTAGAGCATTCCAATTTGGCTCATATCTCAATCTCTCCATTATAATCACACCACAGGCACAACTTCAAAAGCAAAAAATAAAAATTTTTTGTAGTAATGTTAAAAAGTTTAAATTAAAAAAGGAATTAAAGGGGGCTGGAAGGCTACGAAAAATAAATAAATTAATAAAAATTTTCACTTAGGCAAATATTTTCGTATATTTTGGTTGCATTCTTAGCGAATAACTAAAATATTTTTATTTCAAAATAGATTAATATCGGTAAAAATAATATCAAATGATATTGAAAGACAGGAATACAAAAATTTGCCTGAAATAAAATTCTTATTTTTCCAAAAAGCATTACGTTCATTACTATTCATTAATTACATTATAACCATACATTTTCATCTATTAAGCTTATAAATAAAAAATTTTGAAATTAATATCTCAGAATAATTTTTGTTTCTAATTTACGTATTATGAGAAAGTCACTGTCTCCCCCCCTCCATTCCATTAAGTTTTTAAATCATTCACTCATATTTGTTTTAAATAATTATAGGAATGTTGCGTGCTTTTCAAGAATATTTCTTAGTGTACCTGTATTTTATCAGTATATTTATAGAAATATCATTCAAGTAAAATAAAACATTTTGATCCTTCATAAATAATAATAGCTTTCTTGTTTGGGCTCGTAAACAAAAGCATTTCTTGCTATTTGATCCAACCAAAACTCGCTATTTAAGACATAAAGATATTAAACGACATGGCTTGGAAGGAGAGAGATTGCGAATCAAGTCATAAAGCGATGTTGCTGTTGTCGCTTTATCAAAAGCCCTTCTTGCCGTGTTTTCTTTCAATTTGCGCATCTTTCAAGAGGGAAATTTATCAAAGACGAGAGAAACCAGCGAAATATTTTTATTGGAATTGATATATAAAAAAAATAATCTGAGATTTATTTAAATTTTTTTTTTTTTTAATGTGGTAAATGAAAATATTATTTCCTCTCCCCATTGTCAATTAAATATTCAGATATCGGAGATCTAATCATGTTTATATTAATATAAAAAAATATATTATAAAATAATATATTCACATCGTGTTTCTTTTTTGAAAAAAAAAAAGTCAAAAAATTTAAATTTACACAAAATTTCAAATTTGTTAGAAAAATAATTGAAAGAATTTTCATTCGAAATCGTATACTATTACGTAGGCAAATATGTATATGAGTAAGAAATAAAATTTGCAATTCAAACTCATCCTACAGTGTTTTTTTTTCTCCGTCGATTCTTTTCTCCTAGGTTTAGAGATGGCTATGCAAGAATGTTGAAATTATCATAAGGGGTTAAAAAGTTATTTTGTTTTAAAGATGAAAAAATTCCTATAGAGATTGCATATGAAATAAAAAAGATGATTTAAACAGGAATCGAATTGTTATATATAAACATATACTATTTTATAATAATGGAAAAAGTAGGCTGGGATACACAAAGCTTTTTTTTCTATTAACTATTTATATCTTTTAAAAACCATCTTAAATTTTAGTTGTGAGAAAAGTATATTAATTCAATTTAGGTGTGAAGATTTTTTTTTTAATGAGCGAAGCTGTCAGATATATTTGAATTTTATTTAACAAGGACCAACGTTTCGGTCCCATAAAGGACCAACGTAATGTTCTCCCATTTCGGCAATTATTAACATAAATATTTTATGTTTAAATTTGTCAAAATAATCAATGGAAGATAATACGTCGACGTGGTCCTGAGGATGGTCAGATATGTGACTGAAACGTCGGAGATAAATTTCAATATAAAAGAATCGATCGAAATATCATAGAAGAATTTTAAACGTCTTACAATAGATAAAAATAGATACGACTATCGTGAAATAATATTTCATATTAAATAACAAAGTTTATATTAAATTGTTTTAGAGGTTTTTATTTTAATAATGGAATAGAAATGGAAAGAAGGTGAGATGAAATATAACAAAAAGTTTTTGTAGATGTTAAAAATAGATTTAAATAATACACCTGAATAAAAAGAAAAACATCAAAATTGAAAAAGTAAATTCTGTTTTTAGATTTAGAAAATAAATGAAGAGAGATTTTAATGGATTTATTTATGAAGAGGAAAAAAATATTTATCATAGCGTAAACTATGATTTGCGAATATTTTGGATTATATTACGAGAACAAAATTTGTTGACGATTGTTTTTAAACAAAAATAAAGATCAAATAATTTCCAAAGTTCAAATGATTTCACAAAATGAAAAAAGGTTTTGATAGGCCTATAAAATAAATATTGGAAATATATGTTTTTGTCAAATAAATCATAAATAAATCATATTTCATATAAGCTTATTTGTCTAAATATAACACCTTTTTAAGAGGATGGAAAATATTACAATTAGTTTTTTTGTCCAACCTCGGGCCTAAGAAAAAAATAATTATAAAAAAAGCATTAAAAAAAAAAAAAAAAACGTGTGGGGTCGTGGGACCCCCGCCAGGAACGAAGTTCCTCACGACTTTTCTTCAACTCCGAATATAATTTAATATGAATAATATTTTCTCTATACTGCACGCACACTCATAGAAAGAGAAAAAGAATTCTCCGGAGGTAGGCGTGGCCTCGCCAAGACTTCGGCTATCCTCGCCTTCCTCCGCCGGCACTCGGGCGCTGTAACACATTTTTGTTACTGTTCTTTATTGATACGTGACGTTTTCTCCCAATTCACCCCTACCATAAGCAGCGTAAAAGAACTTCGTTCCAATAATTTAATATTAATTTATAAGGACTTCCGATCAGGGGGGGGGAAGGTTAGGATGATCCAAGAAGAAATCCCCCAGCCTAAATGAGTAAATTTTATATATTTTTTATAATTTCTAACATATTTAAAATTTTAACACTTTTTCTATATACAATGTATTTCCTTTTATTTATAATTTTAAGGGATTTCGGAAGCAGGGGGTTTAATCCCCGTATCCCCCTCTTGACTAAAGAGAAAGAATTTATTGAAAAAAAAAAAATTGATTAAGAATTTCAACAACGAATTAAAAAATTTTAATGAGATCTCTTTGACTTGAAATATAATTAGATGATTTATGAGTGCCAGAGAGAAAGAATACTCTATTATTCCTATTATCTTAAATGATTCTATTGTTCTGGATGAAAAGAAAGCCACTCACTGGACTATTGGAAAAAAACCGGAAACAGACAATTAAAAAAGCCCGAATCTATGCGATCCATTGAGAGAGAGCGAACGGGCGCTCTGCCTTCCTCCGCCGGCACTCGGGCGCTGTAACACATTTTTGTTACTGTTGCTTTTTTTTTGATACGTGACGTTTTCTCCCAATTCACCCTACCATAAGCCGCGTAAAAGAACTTCGTTCCAATAAAATTTAATATTAATTTATAAAAGGACTTCCGGTCAGGGGGGGAGGGGGCAAGGTTAGGATGATCCAAGAAGAAATCCCCCCAGCCTAAATGAGTAAATTTTATATATTTTTTATAATTTCTAACATATTTAAAATTTTAACACTTTTTCTATATACAGTGTATTTCCTTTTATTTATAATTTTAAGGGATTTCGGAAGCAGGGGGTTTAATCCCCATATGCCCCCTCTTGACTACAGAGAAAGAATTTATTGAAAAAAAAAAAAATTGATTAAGAATTTCAACAACGAATTAAAAAATTTTAATGAGATCTCTTTGACTTGAAATATAATTAGATGATTTATGAGTGCCAGAGAGAAAGAATACTCTATTATTCCTATTATCTTAAATGATTCTATTGTTCTGGATGAAAAGAAAGCCACTCACTGGACTATTGGAAAAAAACCGGAAACAGACAATTAAAAAAGCCCGAATCTATGCGATCCATTGAGAGAGAGCGAACGGGCGCTCTTTTATTTAGAATCATTCGCGAGAAATATCTCTACTTCCACGCTCCAGAGGATCCTCTTATTCTATCAATGGGTTTTATTTATAACGATGGATTTAAATATTTAGAGATAATTTTAGGTGAGTTTGGGATCGTTTTTTTTTTATTTGCGTTTTTTTTACTGCCAGGTATTATGGATGAAAATTGGATGGGTTTCATTTTAGGGAAGAGTTGGTGAATTGAGTTGCCTAATTTCCAGTAAATAATATTTATTATTTTAGTATTGCGATCATGTGAAAAATTCTATGTCGAGATTTTAATGGAATTACATGTTTTGAGGTCCCCTAATCCAAAAAAGTGGTATTCGAAAATTGGTCTGTCTGTCTTGGTGCCTGCGTAACGATTTTAAGCATGAAGGAATTGAGTTAAGGGTTTGAAATTTTTTATTTAAGTTAGATACCCTCCTGAACACCCAAAATAAGCTTTTGAACAAAATCGGCTAAAAAGTACTTTACTGAAGTACTTTTTAAGTTTTTTTTTTAACGAATTTCTCAAAATTAGTTATAACGATTTTGATTAAAATTCAAAAATCAATTATTTTTTTACATGCCCTTTAAAAAATATGTCAGTAAAATTTTTCTTAAAAATTGTTTGAAGTACACTTTACTGATGTACTTTTTCAGTTTTTTTTTTTTTTTATCGATTTTCTCAAAATTAACTGTAATGATTTCAATTAATTATTATTTTTTTATCCTCTTTAAAATGTATATTATCATTTTGCCCTGAAAAATGTTTGAAGCACATTTTACTGATGTCGTATTTCAGATTTTTTACTAATGAAATACAAGTGGTCAAGTTAACTAAGGTGCTATGGGAAACTAAATATATTTCGACAAAAAAAAATCTGGTGTGACACGCACAGTGCACAACTTTCGATTACCGAAGGTAAGAGTGTGCTGTACGATCAGTTACACCAGATTTTTATATACCATGGTATATATATATGGTATAAAACTAACGGGTGTTTTGGGAATTCAATTCCCCTCCGTAATTTTTTTTTTTTTAACAAAAAGTAAATATAATTTTAACTTTTTTATTTTAATTTTTAATACGGTTGTCTTAATTAATTATTTTATTCACATAAAAAAAAAACATTGTTTTTAATTCTATTTGTTCAAGTTCTTTTCTAAATTTATTTTTTATATAAATTCGCATTATTGATCATATATTTTTTATGTATTTACCCCTAGTAAGCTTAAATAAACTCCTTCAAAGAATACTCCTCCTTTTCAAAGAATTTCTAAAAACGGATATTTCATAAATCCTCTTTTATTTACGAATCATATTGAAAATCAATTAGTAAATTATTTTGCTGTTAATTAGTAATCATGTAATACAAGACATGAGATGTAATATAATAATTATTAATGGTATGAAATGTGTATATCTCACTAGACGGAATTATATATGCGCTGAGATGTTATTAGGATAATGTCTATTTGTTTATAGATCTTAAAGGCTTTATTTTTAAAGAGCAGATTAATACGATAATCTGTATTGGTTCGTGTAGTGAGCTGACTCAATGATTTCACTCGAAAAGTTTGAGAGGGACATTTATTAAAAAATTATAATCTTCACCAGTCATCATCAGACTGAAATGATGATTATTTGGACGATGTAATGATATTCAAATGCTCACTGTTCCACACTCAAAGAATCCCGTTCCTGGAAGCGGTAAAACCCAATTTCAGAGACCCTCCAACATTCGCTCAATTCATAAAGTGTGACAACGAATCCTCCATAGAAACTCTCCATAAGTACCTCACTATAACCAAGATCAAGCTGTAAAAATCTGGGTGATGGCAACACACAACTTTCTCTTACCTTCGGTAATCGAAAGTTGTGTACTGTGCTTGTCACATCAGATTTTTTGTGTCGACATGTATTTAGTTCCCCAGTAGGGAATATTTGAATTCAATGTAAAATTTATAAGTATGGGAAAATATTTATATTTTGTAACCATCAACCATTTCTCCTATCTTTCCTATGAAGCACAAGAGTAAAGTGTGCTTCAATCAATTTTGAGGGCAAAACGAGAATATACATTTGAAAGAGCATCTAAAAAATAATTGATTTTTGAATTTTAATCAAAATCGTTAGAGCGAATTTTGAGAAAATCGAAAAAAACTGAAAAAGTACATCAGTAAGTACTAGTACTCTTTGCCGATTTTGATTAAAACTTATTTTTCCTCCCGGGGGTGTTTAACTTAAATATAAAATTTCATCCTCGTAGCTCAATTCCTTCATCTTAAAATTGAACACACACAGACACACACACACACAGACACACAGACACACACACAGACAGACCATGTCCGAAAACCACTTTTTTGGATTCAGGGGACCTCAAAACGTGAAGATCCATCAAAATCTCGACATCGAATTTTTGACATGAATCCAATACTTTCTCTCTATATATATATTACATATATACATAGTAAGAAAGAAAAAACCGGTCCATCACCTACAGACTTGTTAACTGGTTTTTTGCTATCAGTGTTACTGTATTAATGTGTTTGCTATTTGTATTATTGTATTAATGTCTTTTCTATTTGTATTAGTTTATTAAGGTTTGTGCTATTTGTATATATATTTTTTTCTTTGCTATTTAATATTGTATGTATTGTAGGGTCCGACCGAAACAAGATTTTCAGCCGAAACTGAAACCGAATATTCGAAACTTGTATTTCCTATAAAAATTTTTTATCATTTGACCTTTTTTTTTTTTTTTGAATTTTTTTCCCTCCCGTGAAAATTATTTTACCTTTTTTTTTTAGGGAGACAAAATTTTTTTTCCCCTCAAGTGCAAATCATTTGACCTTTTTTTTTTTGCATGCGAGTCTCATGTCTCATCCCATTTTTTCAGACTCTGGTTTCGGCCGGCCGAAACCCTGATTTTTGGTCGAAACCGAATATTCGGTCGGTTCCTAATGTATTGGTGAGCCCGATGGCCGCTGGCTGAGGGAATAATAAAAAAAAAATTACCTAATTGTAAACAAAACCAATGGCAATGACTTTTTTTCTTGTTTTATACAAAAAAAAAAGTGCACAGAGTATTAATCTTGTGATTTAAATAAAGAAGTAGATCTTCTTTTTCCCTACAAGATGGTGGTATTATCTCAATTTCTATCATAACTTTTTTATTTTTTTTAACCCATTTGGGCTACAGAGGCCATTTAGGGGTTATTTCTTTATTCGTATAATTTTTAATTACAAGTACCGATGGCTACCGGGGGCGTTCCACACGCTGATTGCTCGGGGTCACCAATCCTGAACTTTCGCCGCGCACGGCATCACTTAACCGCAACGATTGTGGTGAATGTTGCTCTTCTTCGTTGCCAGGCCCTCCGGCATAATGGCACTTGGTTCCTTTACAACATAACCATTTATCATTCAATAATTAAAAGAAAATAATAGAGCATTAAATATTTTTTTTTGTCATATGCTTTTTGAATTGAAAGAGTTTAGATGATGCGAGGGTGTAATAAATATATATATGACTTTTTATTTCACCGTTTAACTTGGCACATTTCACAGAAGAATCTTATTCCCTGAAACGGATCCGACGTCAGGATCTGTTGCAGATTGGCTAAAAGCTATCTGCAGACGATGGGGAGCTTGTTATCTTCTCGTTGAGACACGTGCGTAGCAAGCAGAACTTGACTCCATCCCTTTCTTCCCTCGAAACCAACTTTCATATCCAATCAGAGTGGTTTGCTCTCCCTCGGGATCCTATTCAACTCTGTTCTGACGTTCCGATGGATAATTTGTGCATCATTTGCCGATGGGATAGACAGATTCACTCTGCACCGTCATACTTTTAGATAGATAAATATACCAACTTGGCAAATATATCTTGTCTTTTTTTTCCTATTTATTTATGTCAAATAAATCAAAATATAAAGTTTTGCAATATGCATAATAATTAAATTGGTTGGAAAGTCATTGAGTTAAAAAAAATATTTGTTTTTTGCTTGAAAATTATTCAAAGTGGTATATAAATTGTTATATGGTAGAATATATTTAAAAACAAAAATCTGGTGTGAATGGTCGCACAGCAGACAACTTTCTCTTACCCTTCGGCAAGAGAAAGTTGTGTTCTGTGCTTGTCACAGCAGATTTTTTGTGTGGATATTCCTAACGTGAAGCACATTGTAATGTTTTTATCACTGATTCATCAATAATTCTATAAATACTCTAATGTAGAGATATAGATCTCGTCTCTTGTGCTAGTAGTTAGATTTTAGTCCCAGATTTAATTAGCTTCGGATGCCGAAAAAGACTAAAAATTAAAATTAAGATTTCAATTTTTTTTTTTTTATTTTAATTTTTTAAAGGGCAATTTTTAAAAGTGTCTAATATTAACGTATTTATCCAGATAATAGTTGCATTAAAATATTAATTATTTAACAATCGTTAATTCCTTTTTAACAGTGGCAAAAATGGCTGGTAGCCTAATGCCTACATTATTTTTTAAATAAATAAATTCCTTTATTAGATAATGAGACGCTCATAAAAAATAGAATCTTCAAATTTCATTACGTTGAGCAATGCCAAGAGCGGCGAAAGCTCGGGATTGGTGACCCCGATCAATCAGCGTGTGGAATGACCCTCGGTAGTCATCGATACTATGTATTTAAAAAATATATATATTTATGAAAGAAAATTTATAAATGATTATGAGTTATTAAAATAAAAAATTTATTGAATATAATCTACAATAATAATTCGATCGAAACGCCAAGAAATGTTTCAAGAGCTTTAATTAGACATACTAATTCGAGAGTCTGAAATATTTATAAACTTATATTGAATTTCAAAATTTTGTTTAAATATTGCAATATTCTCTTATGATTTCTATAAGAATTTTGATTATAAGATCAATTTCTCTAAAATTTATAAGCCAAAAAATATTAACAGATTTATTATTATCATCGTTTAATTAAAAAAAATGTATTAAAAAAAAATATTTCTATGGCAGATGTGATACCAAGCAGAAAGATCTGTAAAAATAATTATGAATTCCGTTGTCAAAATGAAATCTGATGGAATACGAGTGCGTAGATTTAGTTCTAAGAGCAAAGATCTAAAAAGAAAGGGAACAAAAAGAAGAGCGCCCAGACCCCCTTTCGGGGTAGCCGGGTGTCGAGGCCACGAAGACAAAATGAGAAAATTGAATTCGAGGTTGAGTTCTTTGCCTTGAACAAAACTCGGTATGCCAAAAGACCAAGTTTTAATGAAGACAGTTTAAATAATGAAGAAGAAAAGGAAGAGAGAGAAGGTGAAGCAGAAATAAAAAAAAAGTGAGGAGGGGGATGATCGGGCCCGCAGAGAGAGGGGATGCAAAGGAGCAAACATACGATTGATGGTGAAAGGTTGTGACATCACTTGACTCCCGGGATGACGTCATAGGCGCAAATTAAAAGTCCCAACCCTTTCTTTTTAAAGCGGGGCCAATGTCATCCGCAGACTTTTTCGTTGGTGGTTTTGCGGCCTGATGGAATGAGGGGGGACGAACTGCTTTGAGGGCAATTGAAACTGCTGCGTTTTTCGATTACAATTTCAAACAAGTTCGATCTATTTTTGATTACAATTTTATATACGATGTATTCAAATTAAAAGGCCTTTAGAACGGCATTTCGAAATCAAAAGATAAAAGGATATGATAATATTTATAAAACTTTTATAGTTTATAAGTTAATGCTAAATTAAGTCCCTTAAATAAATATGATTTGTGAATGAAAGAAAAAAAAAAAAATACATTTTACAAGCCATTTAATTTAATTAAAATAATGAATAATTTTTTTCATGTAATATAAATAAAAATCTGGTGTGACTGGTCGCACAGCACACAACTTTCTCTTACCTTCGGTAATCGGAAGTTGTGTTTTGTGCTTGCCTCACCAGATTTTTTTGTGTCGAGATATTTTAGTTTCAGCAGGTATTTTCGAATTCAAGATGTAAAATTTATATGGGAAAATATTTATATTTTGTTACCATGGCAACCATTTCTACTATCTTTTCTATGAAGTACAAGAGTAAAGTGAGCTTCATTTTGAGGGCAAAATGAGAATATACATCTAAAAGAGCAAAAAAATACATCAGTAAAGTACTAGTTCTTTTTAGCCGATTTAGATTAAAAGCCTATTTTCACGGCTCAGGGGAGTACCGAATAGAATTATAAAATTTCTACCTCCTAGCTCTTTTCGTTTTTGAGATATTTTGTTCACAAACAGACAGACAGACCATTTCATTTCAATTGATTTGACTACAAATCATTTGAAATAAATAGGGATGGGGTCTAAATGGCCTTAGATGCCGAGAAAGACCTTAAAAAAAATAAAATAATAAATAATTTGATTAATTCATTCATTTTTTTTCTTATATATTTTCCATTGATGTATATATATTAGAAGATATAGTATATCCAATTTTTTTTTTTTTTTTTTTTGTTTTATGTTTAAATATTAGATATGATCAAAACCAAACGAACGAGAAGAGAGAGTGAGAGAGAGAATGATGACATGTGCTTTCGAAAAATTAATTGAAAAAACGTCGGTAGAAATGTTTTTGTTATATTTAAGCCTTCCTCTAAATAATGTAGACAAAGGTAGAAAATTAAAAAAAATATATATAGGCCTATAGGACGCTTGTATATGTATAGGGTAGAGAAATTTTATTTTGTAAGTCTATACAAGAGGGGGGGGGGGATTTGTGGGACAAAGATCACGCTAAATAAATTAAGAGAAATATAGTGTTTTTAAATACTGATAGAAATTATAAAAAAATATTTTATTTTCTCTAATTTAGGAGAATTACCTTTCGAATTATCTGAACACCAACCCCTCCCTCCCCCCGAAAAATTAATCTCTTTCATAATCAAAGAAAGTCACTAAAATTTTCTGGAAAGGCAAGGCTTGATAATCATCTCAAATTTGAAATTTCTTTATATATAGGCCTATATATTTGGGTTGAATTATTTAGAATACAGGTGTACCACAATGGGCATAATTAGGGGGGTGCCGCCCCCCCCCCTCCAGAAAGCTCCTTGCCCCCAAAAAAATTGAGAAAATATGGGGCTTTCCAGACCCACCGAAGGTTAGCTGGTCCCATGGCCCACTCCAGCCAAATTCTCTAGTTACGCCCATGTGTACCACATGTTCCTATATGAAATTAACTAGTGGTTATTTATGAAATTATTTGATTTCTTAAAATTCCCACTCAATTATATTTTAACATTTTTCATTTGAATTATTCTTCATTCTTTTGACATTCATTCAATGAATAATTCATCAATCTGTAAACTGAGAATTTTTTTTTTTTGGCGGATATTCAAATTTTCAAATTATTATTTATCACTCTCTTACTAATTTTTTTTTTTTTTTTTTTTTTTTATGAAATAAAATTAGTTTACTTAAATAATTGAAAATCCAAATTCTTTTGAATAAAAAAAAAAAAAAAAAAATGAATATTGCATTTTTTTAAATTACCCCTTAAATTATTAACAGCGATGAATATGTTATACGATTTTATGAAAGATTCATTTGATAATATTTGCATATTTCAATCGAAACTTTATTAATATTCCAATTGTATAATTTCGGTTTCTCTCTCGTCTTATTGGAGTCGGCAGGGCGGCTTTAGTGATTAATCGCAAAGCCTATTTATAATGGCCAGGGGTATATGGAAAGGGAAAACGGGGGACCGATAAGTTGTTCGTGGGGCAGGGACAGGCATTTGTCTGTCTTCTCCCTTTCCGCTTCCTTCAAAGTCCTCTCATTACAATGCTCCTATATCGGATAAATTAGCAACCAAGTTTGCCGAATACTATGAAACATTAAGATATCTGACAACATTACATCTAAGAGATTTATCATCCCCCAAAAACCGGGACATGCCTAGCCACTTAGTGAGATCAATTCATTTTCTAGAAATTGTTCAATGAATATTTTAGTCCAGTCTTTATTTATAATTGAGCGTATGGACTAATGAAATGTGATCTAATAAATGTTTAAATCTAAAAGTTTATACATTTGTTTCGTTTGAATAACATCCAAATATTAATTAATATGAACCAGTTAAGTCGATATCGAAATATGGATTTACCGGGTATATCAATATTTAAAAAATTCCAATATAAATAAAATAAAAGTTGTATTTTATTTGTTTTAAGATCTTTGTCGGCATCTAAGGTCATTTAGAGCCTATATTTATTTCAAATGATTGGTAGCCAATAGATTTGAAATAAATTTTTCTCGCTTATAAATATTATAATATTTTCAGAAGAAAACTCGCATCTTTTTTTTTTCTTGCATAAAGACCAATCAAGGCAAAAATTTGATTTCTAGTGAAAAACCTTAAGGTGCGCGAAATATCTCGAATAAACCTTTAAAACACGATTGACTCGAGGCGGCAAGAGATGACGTTAGTGTTCCCCATTGGAATACACGGAACTTGTTCCATTTCATTCTAGACTTTCCAGCTAGTTAATTAAAGGCAAAAAATTAATTATTTTTTAACACAATGATTACTAATTTAATTATCTACAACTTATAGAGCTCCTTTTTTTAAAATATCATTTTATTTAAACCGAACTCTTGGGTCTTAGCTTAAGCTAACAATTGTTAACAACGTTCTGGGTTCTTAATTATTCCAATGATTAGCTTAACTAGAACTAAAAAGACTCGAATGTCATAGTCAACTAGCTTATCCAAGGGATAGCTAGTTAATGAAAACAGAAGGACCCGGTATCAATAAAAAATTGTTTTGAAAATAAAAAAGTAGACTATATTAAAAGAAAAATTTTAGTCTATTTTTTTTTTATATAAACTTTTAGACGAATTATATAATTAAATTTAATATTACCAACCATTTTTTTTCTTGTTAAAATTTAATACTTGCCAAACGATAAGATTTGAACATTTATCCTAATCATGTATTGTTGTTTATTTAATATTACCGAGATTTATTTTCATTTAATTTAAAAATACCATGTAAAAAGAGCTCAAGGGACAAAATTAATAGTACTAGGGAATTCGGACACACCAGGCTATTCATTTCAAGCAGAATTTTCATCATATTTTTAAGTAAATTAGTTCATATTTTATTTGTTAACTGACAAATATTTTAATAGCCTAGCTATTCACCTTTTATATCAAGAAAAATAACCACCCTTTTCGCAATATTAATCTTTGTAAAAATATTTACCATTTAAAAATTTTCATATGAACCATTAGTTTTTTTTTTTTTTTTTTTTTAGTATTCCTTTTATAGTAATGTGGTTTATTTTAATACGCCCATCCATTCCCATGTTGCAAATATTTTTTGGCAACATGAAACAATTGCTAGATGTCCCTGGATGACGATTCGTTTGTTCTATTCCTCTCTTTTTGTATATACTGACAGATACGAAAATGTCAGTATAAAACTCGGGAGTAGATTATACTAGGCAAAAAAAGCGCCGAGAGAAGGAAAGAAATCCTTTAGTCTCTTATGTAAATTAAATTTATGAGATTTTTTTTTAGAACACTGTGCACGTATTTTTAGTGATTTATGTTTTAAGTATAAAAATAATTAAATAAAAGTCACGTCGTTTGATCAAAGTTTGAAATAATTCATAGTGCGTAAATATTTCTTAGCGGATGAAATAATTAAGAAATTAAAGAAAATAGAAATGTTTTTGAATTTGGATAGGTAAAATGAAAATTTGTATTATTACAGTAAGAGTTGGGAAAATAAAATGTAAATTTTTTTCAGATTTATCCAAAAATTTGTCCAAATTTTTGAAAACCAAAATTTTATTGATTATATCTTTAGGAACTCAGCAGGATATTATGAGATTTTGTTTTGTTTTTGTGCCTTTTAGAAATGAAAATATTTTAAGATGCGCGCCTCGAAAAACCGTTAGAACACGATTCAGCACCGAGTTACTCTAGACGGCAAGAGATGGCGTTAGTTTTTCCCATAGAGATACAAGGGAATTATTCCATTTCATTTGAAAGATTCCAGCTAACTAATTAAGGGTAAAAAATTAATTATTTTTCAACACAATGATTACTAATTTAATTATCTACAAGATATAGAGCGATTTTTTTTTTTTAAATATCTTTTATTTAATGCAATTACTCTAAAAAAAATTTTATTTTTTCGAAAATCAAAAAAAAGGGTTTCTATAAGTTGTAGATATTTTAAATAGCTTTAATTTAAAAAAAATTTGAGGTCGATAGCTTCAAAATTGTGGCCGCTGGAATCTCCCAAAATTAGCACCCCGAGACGCGCGCACCTTAATATCCACTTTCATTTTGATCTGAAGTATTTTAAATTTGTCTGTGAATTTATAACTTGGTAAAGAATTTTTTATCCTAATTAAATGATTAGTGAAATTTTGTTTTAGTTAGTAACCTCCATATACATACAATATTAACATATTAGCATATAATATTTATTTACTATCAACTGTAATGATGAGGGAATAAATAAATAAATCCAATTATTTTTTTTCTTAGAGTGAAATGTGATGATTAATAATAAATCTAGATTGATTAACTATTCTATGAATAATCATTGAATTTCGAACAGAGGACTAATCAAACTAATTAGGGAGATTAATGACAACAAGATTCAATTTATGTTCTCTAAATCCATGTAATTCGGTAACTCTTTTCAAAAATAAATAGATATTTGAGATGTAATGAAAGGACTTTAATTTTAGAGAAATTTTTCTTGAAAAATCTGGTGTGACTGATAGCACAGAACACAACTTTCTCTTATCTTCGATAATTGAAAGTTGTGTTTTGTGTTTGTCACACTAGATTTTTTGTGTCAACATACAGTATATTCAGTTTCCGACAGTACAGTGAGGGACAATATTAAGTCCCACCCATGCGTTTTCTACTTGTGATTATTTCATTGTTTTTTTAAAAGAAAATGAAAATCTTTATTGGAAATTTTCTAGGTTTGAACCATGAAAGTTTCCGTTAAAAAATATATATTTTTTAAAAACAATGAAATAATCAAGTAGAAAACTCATGGAGGGGGGGGTTAATATTGTCCCTCACTGTACATTTGAATTAAAGATATACAATGTACAAGCAAAGAAAAATATTTAGACGTCTATATTTTGTTATTATGGCAACGATTTGAAGTACAAGAGTAAAGTGGTCTTCAAAAGGTTTCAATGGCAAATGAGAATCAGTGGCGGATTAATGCAATTTTGTCGGGGGGGGGGGGCGGTTTTTTTTTTATTTTTTTTTTATTTAAGGACTTTGGGGGTTGGCCATTTAGACCCCTTTCCTATTTATTTAAATTGATTGGTAACAAATTCAATTGAAATTAAAGCCCGGAAATCATAATTTCTTTAGATTACTAGTTTTTATAACATTGTGAATTTCCTCTCGGGGGGGGGGCGATAGCCCCCTCGCCCCCCCCTTTAATCCGCCCCTGATGAGAATATACATTTTAAAAGGCATTTAAAAAATAAATCATTTAAGAATTTTAATCAAAATCGTTAGAGCTAATTTTGAGAAAAAAGAAAAAAGTACATCAGTAAAGTATTAATACTCTTTGGCCGGTATAATCCAATGAAAACAAAAAACTTAAATGTTAATTTTCTCAAAATTCGGTAGATGGCGCTGACACACTAATGCGTAACAGGGACTATATAAAGGTAGGAAAAAATAAAAATTGCAAAACTTTTGATTATTTTTATTTGAATAAATCTATTGAATTTATTTAATTAAAAGATAAAATTTCTTAATTTTTTTCAATGCCAAAGCAGTAGAAAATTAACTAGCGGCTTGTTAGTGCACGCACGCAGCCCTATAGAACCTTTTAGCATACTCCTCACTGAACAAATACAGTATATGTAAATAATAAATCTCCATATAAGTATTTTGTTTATTCTAATATATCAGAGTGGTAAGAGAGAAAAACGATTGTTATCATTAAGACCTTGTCCCTTCCATTCATGTCTCTTTTCCTGGTGGGGCTTTAAGTTGCTTAACGTCACAATAGAAATTAATATGTTAGTTGTTAATAGAATATTCATTCTTGAAGGTGGAGACAAAAGAAGGCCGTGTCTTTGAGATTTGCATATCACATCGTAGGGTAGTAGGGGGAGATGGTCGATGAACGAGCGACGTTACCCTCCCTTCAAAAGGGGATCCACCACCACTAAAACCAGAGAAGAAATAGATGGAAGGGGACTGGGGGATATGGGCGCAATGTCTAAGATATTATTAGATTTTTTTTTTTTTGCCTTTTAGAAATGAAAATATTTTAATATCCACTTTCATTTTGATCTGATCTTGGAAGCAGGATATTAATATACGAGCACGATTGCTTTGTATTTTTTAATAATTATTTACAAAAAAAAAAAAAAAATTATTTCAAAAAGAAAAATGGAAAATGAAATGATTTGAAAAGATATTACTAAAGACGGAAAAATTCTATTGTATTGGATTTATTTAAAAAGTTGAATTTCAACTTTTTAATAATCTTAATCATTATTTAGCAGAATTTTTTACTTATCTACATAAATTATGCAGATTTGATAACTGGAATAGTTCATGAGCAAGTAAAAAAAATAACAGCACTCAACATGCCCTTCTACTGGACCACAGTACCGTAGACTGAAATTAGCGATCTATCATAATTTAAATAAGCGAGTGCGGTACTGTGGTCCAGTAGTAGTAGGGCATGTTGAGCGTAAATCGACAGATCCGTGGTGCGACTTCCGGCGGTACCTACATTTTTCGCTTATTTAAATTAATAAATACTTGGTTATATGTTTTACATTAAATTAATATTTGCATAATTTCATCTAAATGGACAAGCCTTAAAAAAATAAGGAATTGACAAATTAATATATTAATTTGAATAAATAAAGTCGGAAAAAACCTATTTATTTTTAAGAACCAAATATTGAGTAATTTCATCTTATGGGAAACATTAGGATTTAAGATACCTTTCTATCTCTCTCAATGATGACTCAAACAAAAAAATTTTCATTTCACTTTCATTCCTACTTCGCGACATATAAGAGAGGGTTGGTTATATATGTTTATAAATGGAAGTTAGTGCTCGTAAAAGAATACATCCTGCCTGGCTTTGTGGAGAAATTTTATGATTTGACTGGAAAAAAAAAGATCTATTTGCATTTCGGTTTTTTTATGTGTGAAATACACGATCAAGGTGAGAGTCAAGTCTATATCTGAAATAAAACCAGACTCTGGAATAAAGTGAATTATAGACTAGAAAAAAAAAAATGGAATGATAAATTCTTTTTTTTTTTTTAATTTTCAAAAAATAAGATAGGGGATTTTAGTGTAGATATATATTTCGAATATCATATTTTCAAATAAAAATAAGATTATATCTTGAAATATTAAAAAAAATAGGAGTAAAAAAAAAAATACGATTCTCTATCGTCATCAATTTCAATCATACAATTTTATAAGAAATGTTAAAGTTTGCTTAATTTGACCACAACTTCCAATTAGTGAAGGAAAGAGAAAGTTATGTGATGTCCTGTCAACCAGATTTCTTATTTTTTGTATGAAGTGGAATAGAACCATAAAGTATGTGGATAAAATGAGAATATATAATACAATTTAAAGAACATCTAAGTGATTGATCCCAGGCAATCCTATGATTTTATTTAAGTCATTTAGATACCAAATGGCTTAAATAAGAATGTCTGGATCCCCTAATTGTATCGTAATAAATTAATGAGTATCGTTAATGTCTTATATGGTCTGAGTTGCCGGGAAGACTGTGTGTATGTGTGTGTGAATGGAAACAATACTTTCTCTCTACATATATTTTATAAGGTATAGGTAAGAGAAAGTAAAAAAAAAAATGTGTTAAAAAAAACTCTTGTTGATAAATTGATATTTTATAGTAATATAAATTGAAAATTTTTTTAAAGTGAATAATTGTTATTACAATAGAGTCCCGTTAATCCGAACTAATTGGGACCGAGGGTAGTTCGGATTATCGGGAAGTTCGGATTAACCGGAATTGTAAGCTTGAATTAGTTAATTTTGATAATAAAGTCGTATTTATAACGTTGTAAACCGTGAAACTTGTCGGTGATATTAAACTCTAAATAAATATTTCATAATAATAATAAAATAAAGTTCCTTTAATGTCTAATATTCATTTATATTCCTCTTAAAAAAATTAAAAAAAAAAAATCGTACGCAAAGAGTTCGGATTAACCGGAAGTTCGGATTAGCGAGGTTCGGATTACCGGGACTCTACTGTATTCTTTATTTTATTACTTTTTAAGATATAAAAAATTGATAAAAAAAAATGTTCTAAAATAGCCAATCTATAATAATTATAGATAGGCTATTATTAGCCTATAAAAACAAAGAGCGTGTAGGTCAAAATGACATTTTCAAAAATGTGTTTAAAATAGCAAATAATTATAACATTAAACAAAAAATTATTTTAGAACGCTCTAAATAAAATATTATTATTTTTTTTGTTTAATTTTATGATTATTTGCTATTGTAAATAAATTTTTGAAAAGGTCAAATTTTAACCTCGAAGCTCTTTATTTTTATAATCATAGATATTAAAAAAAAAATTTATCAATATTTTCTTTTTACCTTTTAAAAAGTAAACACTAAAATTCCGCTTACTTTTTTTTTTTCTGCCTTTTCCGGCCAACATTGCCAGCCACAGCCGTGTTTGGGGTCAGTGTGAGTGGGGGGCAAAAAAATCCGGCCCACCCGAGAGCCCGAAAAAAAAAAAAGAGAAAAAAGGGGAAAAGACAAAAAAAAAAAAAAAAGATGGTCAAAAAATAAAGAAAAAAAAAAAAAACCCAAAAAAATTAAAAAAGAGGTTTTCATTGGTGGAGAAAAAAAAAAAAAAAAAAAAAAAAAGAGGAAAAAAAAAAAATTTTTTTAAAAAAAACAATATTTTTTGTTTTGGGGGTTTGGGCGGAACCAAAGGGGGGGGGGACCAATTTTTGTTTGGGGGAAAAAATTTTTTTTCGGGGGGCCCCTAGTAATAATATAAAATATTAATTTATCAACAAGAGTTGATACACATAAAGAATATGAATTTTTTTAAGTGGCCCACTCCAATTTGTGCGGAGAGTTTATTTTCGCCTCTCAGAGGGGTACCTAATTTAAATATTCATCAAAATTTTGACACCAGATTTTTTTTACTATTTATTATACATACAGTACAGAAGCAAGAGAAAGTAAAACTAATTCTAACTTCGCTATTTGTTTATAGTAAATTGACGGTGTACCATTTAGGCTATATTTGATTATTTTTCGTAGATATTAGTAAATACTTAATCAACAGTCTATTTTTATAATTTTTGTAAATAAAAATCACAAAGACCTTTTGTTTAATTTTTAACAAATTAGAAAAAATATAAATAGTATTTTTCATTAAAAAAATCTCTTTCAACTTATAATTATTAGTTTTTTTTTTAAAAGACTAACCCTCCAGGGTGGATTATTAATTAATAAAATTTTCCCTCAAACAAATTAAAATGAGGATTCTTTTAAAAATGTTAATAATAAAAAACTATTAATAAGTGTTCTCATTTTATTTAGTTGAAGAGACAAAAATGTTAGAATTATTATTTTTTTTTTCGTTGAGTTATTAATTAGCACTTTCTTTGGAACATTAAATATTTTTTGTACTCTTTAACAAAATTTAATTAGTTTTCTTGTAAATATTTTACTAACAAAAAAAAATTATTTTCAAAAGCTTGTTAATGAAATAATAATATCAATTTGTGAATATAAAAAAGCTAGTTAATTTATTTTTAATTGGCGAAGTTAAAAGAACAAAAAAATAAATATTACTACGTACTAGAAAAATTTTTAAGAACTAAAAAAAAACTCATTTCGACATAATTAAGAATAATAAAATACATTCGATGTAATAAAAGAAGATATTATTAGAAAATAATTGAACAAAGTATATATTAAATTTAAGTAATATTTAGATAAATATAGTTTTTTTTCGATAAAATCCATTTAACTGCTATTATAATCTTTTATTATGCTCTTTGAATGCTTTCATTTTCTATAAAAATATCAGGCTTAATGATTTTTTTAAGAATAGAAGATTGATCGGAAAGTGATATATCCAGTACAGTTATGGCTTGGTAAACGACGGACGGTAATCGGTTCATGGATTACTATTATCCCAAGTGCGAGCAACCAAAATGGGACGGAAATATTAATACAAAACCAAATTAAGCATTTAATCAAGAAGCGTTAACCCCCCCTCCCCGCCCCTTCAAAGTCTGCGTTGATATAGATAAGACATTTATAGCCTCGAGTTTTTTGTTGTTGATTTACATTCTCTAAAAACGGACGTTAAAATATAACATCATAAATATGGTGTTAAAAAGTTATGTAATAACATCACCTTTAACTTTAGCTATACTCTACACAAGTTTTAACATGGACGTTAACATGTTCGTTTTATTTCAAAGCTGTCAAAAACATAACCTTACTTTTTGGTTAAAGATGCCTTTTTGATGAATTAAATACGGTGTTAAAATAATAAAGGCACCCCCTGGACATGACATTAATGTTTAACACTATTGACTAAATGTAAACGCTTTGGCGTTAAAGTTTTTGCTTAGAGAATAGGAATTTGAGAAATGAAAAAAAACTTAGATGTATCTTTCATTTTTCCCCCTCTTGTTAATAAGAAAATAAATTATTCATTTATTATAAAAAGTTAACAATTTTCAAAATCCTAAATGATCAGAGTATGTATGATATGATAATATGAAGGGACAAATTAAAAAAAAAAAAAAAAACTTTACAACCTGGCAGCTATTATTTACCAGTTCTTTGAAATGATTGAGCACTTTGTTATATAAATAAATCTCGCGTCACGTCTATAGCTTAAAAAGTAAAAATAAAATTTCAACCTTCTAGCTCTTTTTGTTCTTGAGATATTTTGTTCACAGGCACACAGACAAACAGACCATATTGCGAAAGGCATTGAGATGAATGGATGAATGAATGACCAAAGTCGGAAAAAAACGCTTTATAAAAATTAATTGATTTCAATAATTGATTGGACTCACAATAAGATGAGAAGAGAAATAATTAGTTA
>JAKCPI010026560.1:0-10838 GCA_023213315.1 Euborellia annulipes | reverse complement strand
ATGTGGGGTCTCGGAACTGCGGTTTGATTTTATTAAATATTGTTTGCGTTTGCTTTCATACTCTGGGCATTCTGCTATTAAGTGGAATGGAGTGGCCGGTGTGTTGAGCAGTGACAGAGAGGCGATGGCATGATGTTGAATCTTGACAGATGGTTCGGTGTGCGTGTGTGGTTAAGTCTGATTCTATTGAGTGTGGTGATTATGGATCTAGGAAGGTGTTTGTGATGACTGAACCATGGCGGGCCGATGCTGGGCTTTATTTTTGCTAAGGCAGATCCTGTTATCGTCGAGGTCTGTTTCCAAATGTGATTCCATTCTATTTTTCGATTTTCTTTTATGAGGGAGAATGAATCTTGCCATGATGTGGGTGCATTTAACGGGGTTCCGTGATATAGAGGCTCTTTTTAGCTAGGCAGTCGGCACAATAATAGGTTATTAAAAGTGCACAAGTTTCATTCTTGCACATGAAGCCCTTCCGTCTCGGGGAAGTATATATGCCTTTTTGACACAGCCCCAGGTATTCTGTTTTCTGTTTTTACATAAATCATTTAACAACTATTATTATAATTATAAATATAGACAGAGACTGTAAATCGTTTTATCTTCATTAAATGTATATTTTTAGCTCTGTTGATGGTCCAAATCTATGATCGAAACGTTAACCGTGGGCTGAATCACAATAAAGAAAAAAGAAACTACATTGGCTGCATTTTCTTTTGTTTTTTTTTTCTTCTCTATCAACATCTACTCTACAGCCAAACATCTCGCTGTTATATTTAAAAATGTTTTTCTATTTAATGTAAATATTGCAATTTTTTTTTTTTTTTTATTCTAGAGGTGTTAGAAAAATATTCTAAAACACAAAAAACAACTCCAGAAATAAAAGCAAGTATTTTAATCTTTAATAGGATTGCTGTAATTTACTAAATAAAATATATTTAATTTTCAGTGTTTAGTTGGATGTGTTTACGAGAAACGCGGTTTGGTATGTTATTTGAGATTATTATTTTTATTTTTCTAATAAATAATTTGAACGACATTTTAGATAAATAAAGATGGATCTTTTAATCAAGGTTTTTGGAATAAAATATTAAATAAAATTTCTGACCCGCAGAAAAAAGATCAAATAAATCAATATGGACAATTAATAAGACAATCTCGTAAGTTTACTTAAAATTTCACAAACGATCGGAGAAAATTACAAATACTCTACGCCTATAATAGAAATCCTACCTTGCAATTTTATATTTTATTTATAAATTTTTTAACTTTTAGTGGCATCTTCTACAAATAAATGCGAATCTGGAGGAATATTAATTGTATTGAAGCAAAAATTAAACTCAGCGGCTTAGAAAGAAAACATTACAAATTATTTTTTATTTATTGTATTATATTATTGATAAAATAAATAAAATTATTTAGAACATATTTTTGTTATTTTATCCTTTTTTCCCTATTTTTTTAAGTCCCTAAAAAATCATTGATACATTTTTCTTGATCCAGATATAAACTAAAGCAATTAGGTTTAATCAACAATAAGACTATAATATATTAATAGGGATTTTCTGTTAGAGTAGAGTGTTAGAGCAGACCATGATGTCTCCGTCTGCTGTTAAATATTTTTGTAATAAAGCTTAGGGGGGCAAAAACCTCAAAAATTTTGAACTTTTTTCAGTTCTGTGAACAAAATATCTCAGGAACTAAAAGAGCTACGAGGTTGAAATTTTATATTTAAGTTAGGCACCCTCACAAGAGGTGAAAATAAATTTTTTGAACAAAATCGGCTAAAAAGTACTAGTACTTTACTGAAGTACTTTTCCAGTTTTTTTCGATTTTCTCAAAATTCGCTGGAACAATTTTGTTTAAAATTCTTATATCAACTATTTTTTTGATGCTCTTTAAAAAGTATATCAGTGAAATTTTTCGTGAAAATTGTTTGAAGAACACTTTACTGATGTGGAAGCATTCGTAGCTCAGCGCTATCTTTGAATCGCGTGATCAAGTTTGAAACTAAGGTGCTATGGGAAACTAAATATATCTCGACACAAAAAATCTGGTGTGACCAGCACGGTGCACAATTTTCTCTTACCTAAGGGTAAGAGCCAGTCACACCAGATTTTTTTTATTTCGCCACAGGTAGGCCTATTCGGAGTTAGAGAAAGAAAAAAAACACTGCATTCATTAATCAAACAAAATTGAATTAATAATTAGAAAACAAAAAATAAACTAAATTGAAATTAACATAATCCCAAAACGATATTATTTATTTATTTATTTTATTACAAATTACACTAGTCGACAAAAATGAACTTTTTTCTTTCACAAGAATGAAGATATGAAATTCTAGAAGTATTTTTCATCCTGAATTCAGATATGTAGTTAGAATTTTTCCATCAGGCACAGTTTTAGAGATATAGAGCAAAATAGATTTTAGTCGAAAATGGGCTCTAAAACGGCTTTTATTTAGAATGTTCAAATTATTTTTAACGCCGCACCCCGTCAAATTATGCAGATAGTTAGGATACATATAAATTTTAAGTTTCATCCCAATCGGAGGTCATTTAGACGTGCTAAAAACGGCTTAAAGTTTCAAAAAATCGAAATTTTCAAGATTTTTTTGCTTTGGTCACCCCTAATACAATTTTAGAGATCCCTGAATGAAAAAAACATATATGTACGATATTCTATAGTTCTTTGGCTTTCTAAAATCATTCATTCATAAAAATCTGCTAATTATTAACGAAATTATTAACAAAAATCTGGTGTGACTGGCGCACAGCACACAACTTTCTCTTACCTTCGGTAATCGAAAGTTGTGTTCTGTGCTTGTCACACCAGATTTTTTGTGTCGACATATATTTAGTTCCCGACAGTAGGGAACATATGAATTCAGATGTAAAATTTATAAGTATGGGAAAATATTTATATTTTGTTACCATGGCAACCATTTCTCCTATCCTTCCCTATGAAATACAAGAGTAAAGTGGTCTTCAGAAGATTTCAATCGCAAAATGAGAATATACATTTTAAAGAGCATCTAAAAAATAATTGATTTTTGAATTTTAAAAAAAATCGTTGGAGCAAATTTTGAGAAAATCGAAAAAAACTGAAAAAAGTACATCAGTAAAGTACTAGTACTCTTTGGCCGATTTTGATTAAAAGCTTATTTTCCGGTCCCGGGGGTGTTTATCTTAAATATAAAATTTCAGCCTCATAGCTCAATTCCTTCATGCTTAAAATTGAACACACACCCACACACACCCACACCCCCACAGACAGACCATGTCGCGAAAACCACTTTTTACTTTCTCTTACCTATGTATATATGTAATATATATATGAGAGAAAGTATTGGATTCATGTCAAAAATTCGATGTCGAGATTTTGATGGATCTTCACGTTTTGAGGTCCCCTGAATCCAAAAAAAGTGGTTTTCGCGACATGGTCTGTCTGTGTGTGGGTGTGTGTGTGTGTGTGTGTGTGTGTGTGTGTGTTCAATTTTAAGCATGAAGGAATTGAGCTATGAGGCTGAAATTTTATATTTAAGATAAACACCCCCCGGGACCGGAAAAATAAGCTTTTAATCAAAATCGGCCAAAGATTACTAGTACTTTACTGATGTACTTTTTCAGTTTTTTTCGATTTTCTCAAAATTTGCTCCAACGATTTTTTTTAAAATTCAAAAATCAATTATTTTTTAGATGCTCTTTAAAATGTATATTCTCATTTTGCGATTGAAATCTTCTGAAGACCACTTTACTCTTGTATTTCATAGGGAAGGATAGGAGAAATGGTTGCCATGGTAACAAAATATAAATATTTTCCCATACTTATAAATTTTACATCTGAATTCAAATGTTCCGTACTGTCGGGAACTAAATATATATCGACACAAAAAATCTGGTGTGACAAGCACAGTACACAACTTTCGATTACCGAAGGTAAGAGAAAGTTGTGTGCTGTGCGCCAGTCACACCAGATTTTTTGGATTCAGGGGACCTCAAAACGTGAAGATCCATCAAAATCTCGACATCGAATTTTTGACATGAATCCAATACTTTCTCTATATCTATATATTACATATATACATAGGTAAGAGAAAGTAAAAACGTGAGCAAAGAAAAACACAAGTACACTCACTGGACGAAAAAAATGGACCTCTTGTTCTTTTAGAAGTATAAAGAAAGATATGAGATTCAAAAAATATTTTTTTTTTAATAATATATAATAAAGTTAGTGCCCGTGACTCGATGCTCAGAGAGGATACATTAGCTTCTCGTGGATAGGGTTCGCTTTTTAATTCAATTGAAGTCCATTTTTTTCGACCAGTGAGTGTACTTGTGTTTTTTTCTTTGCTCACGTTTTTGTTAATAATTTCGTTAATAATTAGCAGATTTTTATGAATGAATGATTTTTAGAAAGCCAAAGAACTATAGAATATCGTACATATATGTTTTTTTTCATTCAGGGATCTCTAAAATTGTATTAGGGGTGACCAAAGCAAAAAAAATCTTGAAAATTTCGATTTTTTGAAACTTTAAGCCGTTTTTAGCACGTCTAAATGACCTCCGATTGGGATGAAACTTAAAATTTATATGTATCCTAACTATCTGCATAATTTGACGGGGTGCGGCGTTAAAAATAATTTGAACATTCTAAATAAAAGCCGTTTTAGAGCCCATTTTCGACTAAAATCTATTTTGCTCTATATCTCTAAAACTGTGCCTGATGGAAAAATTCTAACTACATATCTGAATTCAGGGTGAAAAAAATGCACTAGGTTCACTAATCAGATATCTTGTGAAAAAAACCTTGTCGACTAGTGTTATTAGTGATAAATAAAAAATTTGACAAAATGTTTACTATTAAAGAATTATATCGGTATCGGAAACGCTTAGAACATTTCGCCTGCTTTTATTTATATTCATAGTGGTGAAAGACCGAAATAAAAAACAATTTGAGAAAAGGCGTTTGAAAGTTTTATAATGCTTTTGAATATAAAAAAATTTGGTGGTGATAGCGTCTGTCACTCAAACACAACAACTGGCTTTCTCGCGTTAATAACATCCAAGATTATAGAACAATTTTGTTGAAACTTGCAATTTAGATAGAGTTTATAAACCCTTGAATTTAAAAAAAAAATTGATGGTGATGGCACCAAGTTTTGGTCTGCTTTTGATACATTCTGAAAACTTCAATAGCCTGACATGTGAAAGGAATAAATTGCACCGTACGCTAGCGCCATCCCCAATCTTGACGGTGATTTGGGCAACTAATAAATAATTCCATTCTAAACTGCATTAAGATTTTTATTTTTTATAATAAATATCAGAGCAGGAATAAAGAATAAATAGAACAAAAGAGGAATTATCCAACCAGAGACGAGTTTATAACATAAACACAGTAGAAACACAAACACAAATAATAAAATTCGCAATTTGTTAGAAACGTCACTTGCATCATCTCCAGGGTTGCCACATATTAAAATGCTCAATGTAGGACAATAGGAAATGGACATATATATATATATATATATAAAATTTTTTAGGTGATGATAATGCTAATTTATTTTAAGTTATTTATTTAATGACTACATTCAATGTCTGAACTTATATTTTTCATCACTCTTCGCGCATTTTCATAATTTAATGTTGTTTCGAACTTTCTCATAAAATTGTACGCAATTTTTCTTTACAATTAACGCTTACAAGCAATTCCGCTTTGATTAACTCCACTGAACACTTATTTCTTTCATCCGGGCGTTTAGAAATCGATTATACAGACTTATAAAAACCAACTTAATATTTTATTTTCAAAGTAGGACACATTAGGCTTCATTGTAGGACGTAGGACATTCATTGTGATTGTAGGACTGTCCTACCGAAAGTAGGACGGGTGGTAACCCTGATCATCTCGTAAAGATGATAAACAATGATAAAAAAACTAAAATTATTTATTTAAATTCATTAAATCAATTCGTAGAGTAATCCCTTTACTTGTTTTTTTTTTTTATATATAAAAACATCTAGAGGTGAATGACCTTTTCATTAAAACTAGGCTAAGTTCAAATTTTATTAGGTAATAAAAAAATAAAATTTAGTCTCTTTCATTTTATTTATGGCTTTGAGATGCTTTCTTTTGTTTTTTTGTGTGCCTGAGTGGATTTAATTTGTTGCTTTTTTTGACCACAAGTTACTCGAGAAAAGACTGAGTCTTTGGTCTTGTCGAATTTAGGGACTTATAAATTGAGATTATTTTGATTTGAGGCTTCTAGAGTTTACATTCTCTCATTCTCTTGTCACCATTCCGAGATTCAGTACAGCTTGGCATTGCTTAACAATAATAATCTCTATTGCTTTTCTGATGAAGGAAATAGAAAAATCAAAATATGCCCTTGAAATATTAATAATTTGTATAAACAAAATTGTTTTATTCATCATTCTGAACAACTTTTGTTTAAAAAGAAATTTCCCAATTTGAACATATAACATAGCATATTGAAAGACAATATTTTCAGGTTGCTTAGTACTAGGGTCCGACCGAAACAAGATTTTCAGCCGAAACCGAAACCGAAACCGAATATTCGGCCTCAACCTTAGTTTCGGCCGAAACCGTAACCGAAACCGAAACTTGTATTTCCTATAAAAATTTTTTTTCATTTTACCTTTTTTTTTTTTTTTTGAATTTTTTTCCCTCCCGTGAAAATCATTTTACCTTTTTTTTAGGGAGACTAAAATTTTCTCCCTCAAGTGCAAATTATTTGACCTTTTTTTTTTTTGCATGCGAGTCTCATCCCATTTTTTCAGACTCTGGTTTCGGCCGGCCGAAAGGTTCGGCCACTTTTTGGCCGAAACCGAAACTACGGCCGAAACCATGATTTTTGGCCGAAACTGGCCGAAACCGTAACCGAAACCGAATATTCGGTCGGTTCCTACTTAGTACATTCATTGCCAGACACAGCCGTCTGGGCGCCTGTCTATTTTGGGCGATGACGTCGCTCTGATTGTCGTCTTTTATGATCTCGTTGACCTTGACCAGTTGCCTGGCCCAATCTCCTTTCTCTTTCGCTCTCATTATAAATGAAAATATGATTGCAAAAGCTAGAAAATAACCAAATGGAAAGAATTAAATTTGTATTTTACAGATTATTTGAATAAAATGTGAAAGTATTAATGATCGCGGGTTCGGATCCCAGGCAGTACGATAATTTTATTTAAGACATTTGGATACCAAATGGACCCCCAATAGATATAAAATAATATAATAATCTAATCTAATCTAATCTACTATTAAACGAGCAATGTACGTTTATTTGTTTGTTTGTCTATATGTAAGCATATCAGTTCTCGATTTTTTTTCAAATTTTAAATATATTCTATTTGCAGTCCAAATATGCAATTGTGCTAGGTCTCGTGTTTGGGAAAATTCGGTTACTAGTACTTTACTGGTGTACTTTTTTAGAAAAAAAAAAAACAAAGTACTTTTTTAGTTTTTTCTAATTTCCTCGAAATTTCTTATAAAGATTTCTTTCAAATTTTAAATATTTCCTAGGTTCGTTATAGAAAACAAATTGCACTAGGTCTCGTCTTCGTGAAACCTCGAGTACTAGTACTTTACTGGTGTTTTTTTAGTTTTTTCCAATTTTCTTGAAATTCCCTTTAACCTTTTCATTCAAATTTTAAATAATTCCTAGTTCCTGTATAGAAAACAAATTGCGCTAGATCTCTACTTCGGAAAACCTCGAGTACTAGTACTTTACTGGTGTACTTTTTTTCCAATTTTCGTTTTAAAGGTTTTATAATGTTCAAAGCCTAGAGGGCTTGCTTCCTGGTAAAACCCTCCCTTTCTTAACCCTAGACCCACATAAATATCTAAATATCTTTCCACGAATATTAAATTTTAATTAATGCGCAATTTTGTAAATTTATTTTTTATATCAATAATTACTTACAATGTATTTAATTTAATATTGTTAAAAGGCCAATTAGTAGAAAAATTCTTATTATTTAAATTCGATTATTAAAATACTAATTATTAATTAATCTTATTGAAAATAATAATTTTTAATTGTCTCCAGGCTGACGCATTTCCTGGGCAACTCTCTTACGTATATCTCATGATTGAAGTTTTCTTATGAGGCACTATCCCCTCTAAGCATCCACTCAGTAATGTTGCTATTCCTCAAAGCTCTCCCTGGACTGTTATTTCTTATTTTGGTGTTTTTATTGATGTTTCCATTGAGGAGCAAGTTGTCTCGTTATAATTTCTTCCAAATTTTAAATATTTTTCTATTTCTTCTATACAAATCAAATTCGCACCCCCTCAAGTATTTACTGATATACTTTTTTTTAGTTATTTACAATTTTATAAAAAAAGACCGAGCTCCTCCGGCTCAGTCAACCCGGAACTATACATTAAAAATCTGGTGTGACTGGCGCACAGCACACAACTTTCTCTTACCTTCGGTAATCGAAAGTTGTGTTCTGTGCTTGTCACACCAGATTTTTTGTGTCGACATATATTTAGTTCCCGACAGTACGGAACATTTGAATTCAGATGTAAAATTTATAAGTATGGGAAAATATTTATATTTTGTTACCATGGCAACCATTTCTCCCATCTTCCCTATGAAATACAAGAGTAAAGTGGTCTTCAGAAGATTTCAATCGCAAAATGAGAATATACATTTTAAAGAGAATCTAAAAAATAATTGATTTTTGAATTTTAAAAAAAATCGTTGGAGCAAATTTTGAGAAAATCGAAAAAAACTGAAAAAGTACATCAGTAAAGTACTAGTAATCTTTGGCCGATTTTGATTAAAAGCTTATTTTTCCGGTCCCGGGGGGTGTTTAAGTTAAATATAGAATTTCATCCTCGTAGCTCAATTCCTTCATGCTTAAAATTGAACACACACACACACACCCACCCACCCACCCACCCACACACCCACCCACAGACAGACCATGTCGCGAAAACCACTTTTTTGGATTCAGGGGACCTCAAAACGTGAAGATCCATCAAAATCTCGACATCGAATTTTTGACATGAATCCAATACTTTCTCTCTATATATATATTACATATATACATAGGTAAGAGAAAGTAATAACTGTTATCGTAAAAGTCTTATATGGCCTTAGTTGAAGAAAAGACTGTGTGAATAGAAAAAAGTGTGAGTGTTAAAAAAAAAACCTTGAAATAAGAATTAAAAATATTCATTCCATCAAATGGATTGCATTACGAATGATTCATTATTGGAAAATTGAATTTTCCACAAAAATAAATGCATTCATATTTGTGTGATATAACACACTTAAATTATAAATCTATTAATTAGGAAATGCAATATTAAATATAATTATTTCGTGCATATAAATGTGGAGGGAATTCCTTCTCTACCCCACTAGTTTGTCAAAATGGCCAACAAATTTATTTATTTTTTTATAATTTTCTTATTTGCATTGGTAAGTGAATTTTATATATTTTCATTTGTAAATTTTTAACTTTGCACACCAACCGTAGGCAGGGCCGTACTAGGCAGGTGCCCTCGGGGCTTGGTGTAGAGGTTAGCGTGCTAACCTCGTATTCCAAACGTCGCGGGTTCGGACCCCAGGCAGTCCGATGATTTTATTTAAGCCAATTGGATACCAAATGGCTTAAATAAGAATTCCTGGACCCCATCATATATGTATATTATTAAATCAATAATCGTAAATGTCTTATATGGCCTGAGTTGGCGAAAAGACTGTGTGAATGAGAAAAAAGTGTGAATGTTTTAAAAAAAAAATTTTTTTTATTCGAGATTTTAAAATAAAATATATACTTTATATAAAATAAAATTATTTTATTTAAAATAACCCTGAAATTATACATTGTATATAATATTTAGCAATAGTTTTAAATAATTCATCAAATAAAAGAAAAATTATTTAAAAATATTTAATTTTTTTATAGATTTTAAATTTATAATAAAAAAAACTAAATTTTTTCATGATCTCTGATATTTTAAATTTTTCTGATACACTTGACCGCCCCCCCCTGCATCGGGGGGTTTGCGGGAATGTTCGTTACGCCACTGCATAAAATCATAGAATTGAAAATAGGTGGTATATTACAGGTGGTGGATATTAATTTTGACTATATAATTAATGACTTTGCTCACATGAAAGCTAGAAGAGTACAATTGAATGAAAATTAAGTATTCTTATCATATAAATAATGTAATAGTCTATATTAGGGCTGGACGGTAAACCGGTTTACCGGTAAAAACCGGTAAAAATTTTTTACCGAAAACGCGGTAACGAACCTCTAATTCGATATAAACCGGTTTTTTTTCGAAAGTCGGTAAAAACCTATTTTTTCGGGCGGTAAAAAATTTTGGTTCGGCGAGAAAAAAAATGTTCCGCGGCGGCAAACCAAATTGTGGTTCCGCGGCGGCAAAAAATTGGCGTCTCTAAAAAAAAGGTAAAATATTTTCCGGGCGGGGAAAAATTTTGGTCCCGCAAAAAAAAAAAATGTTTCGGCAAAAAATTGGCTCTCTAAAAAAAAGGAAAAATATTTTTCCGGACGGGAAAAAATTTTGGTTCCGCTGGGGAAAAAAAAATGTTTCGGCAAAAAATAGGAGTCTCTAAAAAAAGATGTTTCGGCAAAAAATTGGCTCTCTAAAAAAAAGGTAAAATATTTTTTCGGCCTGGGAAAAATTTTGGTTCCGCAAAAATGTTCCGCGGCGGCAAACTTTGGTTCCGCGGGCGGTAAAAAATTTTTACCGACTTTCGAGAAAAACCGGTTTTTTTTTTCATTATCGAGGTCGGTAATGAAAATCCATTACCGTCCAGCCCT
>JAKCPI010026559.1:0-24034 GCA_023213315.1 Euborellia annulipes | reverse complement strand
CTGTCTGTCCGTCCGTCCGTCCGTCTGTACCTCTGTTTGACCAACTTCCCGTTGGAATTTTGAAATGAAATTTTGCATTCTTATAGAGGACGTTATGGAGATCCCGGAAAAATACTCAGGTCCCGAAATTCCTATAGCTTTTGAGTTATTAATTCCTAAAGTTACGATTTCTCCCATATAAAGAAAATGTATAGAGAAATATTTAAGTATTCTTTGCAGTTGTGTTCTTTGAATGGCTAAACAAATCCTCAAGCAGGCACTGGACTGGAATGCATAGTAAGAATAATTTTCTTTGCCCTCGGGGATTTGGTATCTTTTAGCCCTCAGAATGTGGCGTAGGGAGCGTGCTACTACCTCCTATACCAAACGTCGCGGGTTCCGGACTCAGGCAGTCCGATGATTTTATTTAAGCCAGTTGGATTACCAGATGGCCTAAATAAAAAATACCTGGACCCCAAATAGCCATATCAATCTCAATAACGGATATCGTCAAAGTCTTAAATGGCCTGAGTTGCCGAAAAGACTGTGTGAATGTGTGTGTGAGTGTGAGTGTGAATGAGAAAAAAGTCGTGAAAGTTTTAAAAAAAAAAAAAAAAAAAAAAAAAAAAAAAAAAAAATTTCTTTTCATAATTAAGAAAAGGCGAGGGTCCGCCGCAGGCTGGCCCGAGCCAGTTCAAGGGGGGTCCAGGGGGGCGAAGCCCTGGGGCCTGCGAAGCCCCGCCGAAGGCGGGCAGCGCGGCTAGTAAATAAAATATTGGAACACATCTGTTTTTAGTTTTAATTTACCAGAGTAAAAAATCGGAATTAAAAGAGTTAAGGCAGACCTTGTGGTTAATATGCATGGTTTCGAAGAAAAAATAATTTTTTTTAAAATTTTTTATCTCAAAATTTTTAGAGTTTAATTTAAATTTTTTTTTGGAAAAATTTTTAAATTGTGGACTAAAAGGGGTAAGTCGTGCGGAAAAATTAGTTGAGTTGATGTGTTTATATATTAATATATTCGTATATGTGTTTGGGAATTTGGGGGGGTCCGGGGAGCCCCGCCCCCCCCTCCTTAAAAATACCCCCTGATATGCATACATACAGTACGTCTAACATGGTCTTGATTAAAAGACTACTATCTAAAAGTCCTGGAGGGAGAGGGAGAGAGGCATAATAATGATTGACTTGTGTGGTTTGATTAGATAACGGGGCCCAGGTGACAGCACTTGGGTTAAACTCTCGTCTCAGTGTCCGTTAACTATTATCAAAAGGCCACAAGCATTTCAGATCTCATAGGCTTAGTGTTTATGTTTGTGTGTGTGTGTGTGTGTGTGTGTGTTTATCAATATGCAGAGGACACACAAAATGTCGTTTCCTATAAAGAGTTTAAGCCTCAAAGTTTAAATCCCTATTATGAGATGTCACACACAATACTTTCTATTAATATTTAAAAAAATCTGGTGTGATGGTCGCATAGCACACAACTTTCTCTTACCTTCGGTAATTGAAAGTTGTGTTCTGTGCTTGTCACACTAGATTTTTTTTAGTTTTAGTTTCCGCCGATATATTAGAATTCAAGATGTCAAATTTATTAGTATGGAAAAATATGTATATTTTGTCACCATGGCAACCATTTCTCCTATCTTCTCTATGAAGTACAAGAGTAAAGTGGTCTTCAGAAGATTTCAAGGGCAAAAGGAGAATATACATTTTAAAGAGCATCTAAAAATAAATGATTTATGAATTTTAATCAAAATCGTTGGAGCAAATTTAGAGAAAATCGAAAAAAACTGAAAAAGTGCATCAGTAAAGTACTAGTACTCTTTGGCCAATTTTGTTAAAAAGCTTCGTGTCACGTCCCAGGGGGGTACCTAACTTAAATATAAAATTTCAACCTCCTAGCTCAATTCCTTCATGCTTAAAATTGAACACCCACACACACACACCCCACAGACAGACCATGTCGCGAAAACCACTTTTTTTGGATTCAGGGGATCTCAAAACGTATCTCGACATCGAATTTTTGACATGAATCCTCTCTATACAGAGGACACCTCCATATAGGTAAGAGAAAGTAAAAAGTTATTTTTCTTCTTTTTTTAGTGCAATTCTTTCTTCTAAGAAGATGCTCTTGCTTATTAACCTATTTTCAAATTAATCAAATCTTTTCCCAGCCTCCTTTTTATTTTTTAATTTATTATATTTATATAACTCCATCTCGATTTCTTCCTCATTACCATCACATGCTATAAAATATTTTTTTCCTCTCTTTTAATACTTGATATTTGATAAATCTGATTTAATAGGTTCTTTAATGAATAAATATTAAGTTTTAACTGTTTATTTATTACTCTCTCTTTCTCTATCCCATGATGTGGATATTTATTCCTTAAGATTACAAATGGTTAGAAATAATTTTTAAAACAATTTGGGAATTAAGGAAAAAAATCTTTTATTTACACCTTGTCGTTATTTCAACGTCCACCCTGCAACAGGACAAGGATAATATTTTATTAAATATTCTCGGGTTAAGTCGCGTGTGATGTTGAGATTTACTCGACATTTCGTCTCTCCTTTTGGAGCCATTTTCAAGAGTATGGGATTAGGGGATTGTTGAGGTAGTTTGTTTACGGGGTCGCAGTCTTGCTGGTCCCCGGGTCAATTTGGTGGATGCCTCAGAGGCGTGGATTGGTCTCTGAGAGCTGGAGGAAGGTTGGGTTGTGTTTGTGTTCGGTTTAGGTTGACTACGGGACCTCAATCTGAATACTCCTTAAGTCGAGGTGTTATTGGTTTGGTTAGTGGATGTGTTAGGGGCTTGGTTTTGTTCTTGAGATTTAGATTGGGTATGTGCGTGTGTGTGATTAGTTTAAGTTGACGTCTGGTCCTCAGATTGAAATTTTTTTTTCTCTTACCTTTTTCATTCAAATTCTTCGGATTTTGATTTTTAGATTTTGGTTATCTGCAGGGCCTTAGTTCCTCTCCCCCTGCTGTCCCCCCCCTCATCCAAAATATTTTAATTAAAACTTATTTAAAGTTAAATTATTTTAAGGTTGTTCGGACAGTACCTCGTAAGTCATAATAGAATCTAAATTTTTTTTTTAATAAAATTAAAAATTTGAATGTCAAAATTCCTTATTATAATTTAGTCGTGACCTATCATAGTTTATAATTGGATTAAGTTAATAATTTAATTACCAAAAATAATAAATGAATGACTTTTGACTTGAGCAGTATTTCACGTAATATAGAACTGGCAACATTGCATTCATCAGCTGTTTATTTTAAATCTTAAAAGCCTTAAATTTTATTTTATTTAATATATTACAATGATTAATGCAAATCAGTTTAAATACAATGGACGATTTGCGAGAAAAAATATCGTAAAATTGAAAAAAAAAATGTAACTGACAGCGAGAAAAGAGAATTATTTTATGCGACGTTGCCAGGCTGGTCTGAGACTCGTGACTTCCTTATTTTTAAATATTGGCGACTGTCATTTTGGAGAATTTTTTTGACTTTCTTGTTAAAATATCTTTAAAAGCCTTCGGCAGAAACTCTTGATTTTATTTTTAACGTATTCCTCGGAAGTGAATTGATAAAATGTAAGTTTTTTGTTTTTGTATCTGATGCAGAGGTGGGCTATATAATTCGATATGTGTGCATTTCGTCGACATTCCCCATAGACTACATGTTAAATTTCAATTTTTTAAATAATTAATTACACGATAACCCTGGGTCAGATCTGCTTCAAAATTTTATTTTAAACGTATGTGATAGTGATTAATAACATATTAAAAAATTAGCTTTTAACTCATATATTCTCATTTTAAAATTTGGTTGTGGACATTTCTCTTTGAGTGAATGGAATTGAATGCATAATTATATATATTTTTTTTTATTATTATTACCATCATTTGGTATTATGTAGAAATCAATCCGGGTATTTCATCAATCCATCTCTGGGTATTAATAATAATAATAATAATAATAAGCTTGTTGGCAGTCTAACTTGATTAGCCTAATCTTTATTATGGATCGACTATATAGATTACTATCATGATGAATAACATCTGACCTTCGTTTCCTTTTCTCAAGCAAGAGCAGTAAGGGCTCTAAAGAATAATGTCTTAATTATAACTGGCGTGATTAAACTTACATTACAGGTGGGCTCACTGCTGTAGTGTGCTAGGAAGTTGACTTTTACAAAGAAGATACGCGTTCAAATCCTGGGCTTGAGGGATTTTTTCATTAAATAAAAATATTTATTTAATTAAATATAAGCAACTTGTGGTTTCTTTCTTGGACGGAATTTGACAGGTAGTATGTTTTTTTTTCTGGTATAATTTTTAAAAAAAGTAAAATCAATAAATTTTCAATAATATTTATTTGTGGTTTACAGGTGCGCTATCATGTTTCGGCCACCATGAGAGCCATCATCAGAACTGAAACAATACACATATATATAAAACAAGATAATTATATTTAGTCAAAATTCAAAATTCTTTTTTATGGCAATTTGAAAAAATACTCCGTTATAAATTTATTAATAAGTATAAATACGTCATTGGAAAGACACTATTTTGTTTTTATAAAAATAAAATTGAAATTAATCTAACAGAAATTAATATGTTGTTCTAATATTTACCCAAAAATTCATCCACATAACAAAGGTCTTAAGGTGTAATGTATATGTTTTAACAATTATTTCTATATTATTTATGATTAAAATTAATGATTATTGAACTTAATTTCTGTACGTCAGGTGTGTTCTAAACTGACAGATATTAGCAACAAAAACAAATAGAATTGATTATACCAGATTAATTATACCAGAAAAAAAACGACATACTACCTGTCAAATTTCGTCCAAGAAAGAAACCACAAGTTGTTTATATTTAATTGTATTAATTTGGACTGCTTCCACCATTTTATCAAATTATTTATTTAATGTACAAATCCTCAAGCAGGCACTGGATTGGAATCAGGGCCGGAACTAGGAGATTTTTTAGGGGGGGGGGGCAAAATTTAATTTGCCGCCCACTCCTTAAAATTTTCTATACAAAATTCATATCATTTTTACCTTCTTTTTAGTAAATCTTTCTTTAATTGCCGCCCCCTGATATCTGCCGCCCGGGGCACACGCGCCCACTGCCCCCCCCCCCCTAGATCCGGCCCTGATTGGAATATTGGATCTCACCACAATAGCCCACAGGCAATTCTACGAGGAGTTGCTGTGACATTCCGTCCTGTGGAAGGGACGTAAAGAAGGTTCCCTCTCAATGATGCATTCTTCGAAAGGAATCCCTCCTCAACTAGGACATCCTCCCTAGAATAGAAGAGATTGGATAAAATGAACCAGAAATAAGGATTAGTTCACTAGCTAGAGAAGAAAGCAGGAGGAGGAGTTAGAGATAGGAAATGATGTAACTTCACCGGGTGCCGGTAGTTGGTTACGGCCAGAGGCCGGTTGGGTTTGAGGTGTGTGTCTTCGTGCACGAAAGCACCTCGGGTAAATAAACGCGGGGATCCCGATAGGAATTTCAAATAATAATAACCCACATTTCATAACTTTGATCACGTTTTCACGTTAGGGTTAGTACAGTTCATGACATTATCACTAACAAGCTTAAACAGGCTACCGCAAAACATGCGCAATATGGGGATTTGTGGGAAATTGACTCCGACACCAAGACAAAGAGTACTTTGCAGCCGGTATAAAAAAGCTAGTAACCCATTAGGACAAGTGCATAAATGGTGATGGGGGATTATGCTGAAAAGTAGGAAAATTCTAAAATAAACGGTTTTTTCTTCAGGTCATTTTGCCTCTTTAATTATTTAATGACATTCGTATATTCTCCATAGTGTTATATCGAATGAAGTTCTAGGTTCTTTTGGGGATGTTTCCAAGAAAAGAATAAGGCCAAAAGATAGCCATGATGATCCCCAACAGATCCAGGCAGCAGATTTTGTAAAAATGACACTTTAACTCAAAGATTTTCCGTGCACTTGCGCGTCCTACGGACGGTATTTCAATAAGTGCGCCTACAAATGGCAAATTCCTAAATTCGGCCTTAAATATAAAATTTTAACTCCTTTTTTTAAACAAGAGTGTATGTTTTGTGTTGTTGAGACCAAGAGCCCCCCGGGTATCGAATCCAGAATCTCCAGCCTTTCCGGGGCATCGGTGTTCTATCCATTGCACCAGGCCTCGATTTACACCAACAAAAACTCACTTCCCCCTATATTCAAATAAACCGTGCATTTCCCCAACAAAGTAGTTAAACTTAAAGATAAACTTCTCACTTCTCCTCTGCTATTTAAACAAATAGAGGAACAAACATCTATGTCTGCTCTAACCGACTCACTCCACTTTGCGGAACTCATTTTTTACTTTCTCTTACCTATGTATATATGTAATATATATAGAGAGAGAAAGTATTGGATTCATGTCAAAAATTGAATGTCGAGATTTTGATGGATCTTCACGTTTTGAGGTCCCCTGAATCCAAAAAAGTGGTTTTCGCGACATGGTCTGTCTGTGGGTGTGTGGGTGTGTGTGTGTTCACTTTTAAGCATGAAGGAATTGAGCTATGAGGCTGAAATTTTATATTTAAGTTAAACACCCCCCGGGACCGGAAAAATAAGCTTTTAATCAAAATCGGCCAAAGAGTACTAGTACTTTACTGATGTACTTTTTCAGTTTTTTTCGATTTTCTCAAAATTCGCTCTAACGATTTTGATTAAAATTCAAAAATCAATTATTTTTTAGATGCTCTTTCAAATGTATATTCTCGTTTTGCCCTCAAAATTGTTTGAAGACCACTTTACTCTTTGTGCTTCATAGGAAAGATAGGAGAAATGGTTGCCATGGTAACAAAATATAAATATTTTCCCATACTTATAAATTTTACATCTGAATTCAAATATTCCCTACTGCCGGGAACTAAATACATGTCGACACAAAAAATCTGGTGTGACAAGCACAGTACACAACTTTCGATTACCGAAGGTAAGAGAAAGTTGTGTGCTGTGCGCCAGTCACCCCAGATTTTTTACTCATACACCCTCAATTTTGATCGCAATACTTTCTATCAATATATATATATATATATACCGTATATATATACTTTTTAATTTGGGTTTAAGCAAAAATAGAGATATTCAATAACCAAAGAGGGGATTTATTTCCTAAGTAAAATAATACTTTTTCTTTTCAACTTAATAATTAAAGCAAGAATATTTAGTTACCTATTGGCTTTCATCTAACTCCCTTCTAAATCCTCTAAGGTTTAAGAAGCACTACAAGTGCTTTGCCTGCCTCTTAAGCCCTTGAAGCTAATTAATCTCAATTTAGGCCCATGTTATAAATTAAGTATTTTCCTTCTTCTGCACTTTTGCATATGCGTGTTTAAATTCATGATTATTTGAAGAGAAGTGGACAGAGGCAATCAAAATAAAATAGACGGAATTACAAACACTAGGTCTTAAGTTTCAAAGATTAATTAAATTAGCTGATGAATGCAATGTTGCCAGTTCTATATTACGTTAAATTGCTCAAGTCAAAAGTCATTCATTTATTATTTTTGGTAATTAAATTATTAACTTAATACAATTATAAACTATGATAGGTCACGACTAAATTATAATAAGGAATTTTGCTTTTATTAAAAAAAAATTTAGATTCTATTATGACTTACGAGGTACTGTCCGAACAACCTTAAAAGAAACATATTTATTTATTTATTTATTTTTAATAATAAGGCAAAGTTTCTATTGGAAGGACACATGCCCTAAAGTTTATTTTTTCTCTCTGCATCTTGCGGTGAGAGGGTGGTTTATCCTACAAAACTGTCTCAAAGATTTATTTTGATTTAGAGCTCGAAGTAGAGTATTGGATTCGAATTCAATCGATATATATATATTTCAAAAAAAGTTTTAACTGATCAATCCTATAAAAGAAAGAAAGAAAAAAATATTCGTATTCAATGGGAAAATTTAGTTAAAGAAGAGATTTAAGACAATACAATGGAATTTAAGAGAGACCCGTCCCTTAGTCATTTCTTCTTATGAGTCACCACAAACATGGGAGTTTCCTCCCATCACCTACACTTTGACTTCATAGCAATTAACCGACAAGTCGATAACTTAAACTAGATAATAGAAGTGGAAATTCCATTTTTATAACTTTTTACTAAAATATATAATTCGCTAATATGTCTGTCGGTTTGTTACGTACTGCCGGCGACACAAGTGTCTGATGTCCTCGAGAGTGGAGCCTTGAGCCATGGGCGTCCGCAGGGGGGGGGGCAACCAGGCACTTGCCCCCTCCTGGAAAATTAAAATGATACAAAAAAATGTATAAAACAAAAAAAAAATACAAAAAAACGTTTCTCAGTATACATCCACCTTGCCACGGTGAGAAAGCTTTAAATACTAAGAGATGTATAACATTATTAATATCAAAGTACGTTTTTTTTAACTTATCTGGAAGTGACTTGCCCCCCCCCCCTGCAAAAAATCCTGCGGACGCCCTTGCCTTGAGCTTAGGCAACCGAAATGCTGACTCCTCTCTCGAGCACATCCGGCATTTGCTTTGTAGGGATGAAAAAGGGAGCTCGAAAAGTCGAATTTTCGATTTTGGAATCGACTTGACTTTTTTTCTATTCTCGGAATTCATTTCTGAAAGTCGACTTTAGTAGTGGCGTGGCGAGGACGTCGTACGACATGGGACTCCTCGGACGACAACGTAGAGGAGCACCCAGGATGACTTGGCTTCATCGGGTCGGGAGAGACATGACCGAGCTTGGCCTGTCGGAGACAACAGCATTGGATAGAGGAGAGTGGAGGGGGAGGGTAAGGTCCGCCGACCCCGCACCGCGGGATTAATAATGGCGAGGACAGAAGAAGATTAAGAATTTAAACATTTTATTAAATACAACACCCGCAAATATTGATTTCAATATTTTTATAAAAGAATATTCTATTCAGAAATTGCACGTGATATGGCACCTAACATTATAATAAAATATGAAAGTTGAGTATCAAAATAAAACATTAAAGTTGAGGAATTAATAATGCCACATATGTTCACTATCGGATTTTAAAAGAGCGTGTTGATTGGTTTGTTATGTGCGGGTTTTATAAGAAAGATGAAAGTCAATCAATGAAAATGTTACAAACTATATTACCATCGGATACTAAGTATGGAAGAAAAAAGTCGAAGTCGTCCAATAAGAATCGATTCTAATCAACTTGAAAGAGTTTCAACTCGATTCTAAAAAGTCGATTATTTTCAGTAAAAGATCGATTCTTGACTAAAGTCAGAGTCGACTTTTCCATCCCTACTGTAGAGTACATATACGTAAATATATCATATTTAAAAATTTTAGAGTATCGTTTAAAAGACTCAGATACCGAAAAGACTTGAAAAAAAACAACTTCCCTTTGAAATTTTAAAATTAAATTTTCCAAGAGGACGTTAATCTAAAATTTCTATAACTTTTTGAGTTATTAATAGAAGGTCTGCTGACCAGTGGACAGTCACATGCAAACAGAAAGCGCAAGAATTTGAGAGAGAGAGAGAAAAAAAAGCAAAAGTAACATCTGCAAGTAGCTATTGCTTCATCATTTTAATATGCCAATGTACTAGGAGTTATAAAAAAAAAAAAAAAAAATCATTAAAACTTTATAATATTTTTATCAAACTGTTTTGATTTCGAAATAAATGATTTAAATAGGCCAGAGGTAGAGATCTCGCCTCTTGTGAACGTCCGCGAAATTTTTCTAAAAAAAATGGCCTCCTATTTGAAAAGACATAAATTTCGAATTCTTAATACGTATATGACGACACAAAAAATCTGGTGTGTCAAGCACAGAACACAACTTTCAATTACCGAAAGTAAGAGAAAGTTGTGTGCTGCTACCAGTCACACCAGATTTTTTTTTAAATTTCCCTCTTCTTCCCCCCCCCACCTGCCTGTGCCATCTCATCGGTCCCTCCGAATACCCCACCGAAAGAGTCTAACGATGAACGAGAATCCATTTGTAATCCTGTAAACACACAGGCATTCATTTCAATATGGATGGATGTTTATCATATGATAATGAATTCCTATATACCAATATTATATATATAAATTTATATTTATCAACGTAATATGTAAATACATAATTAAAATAAGATCGATGTCAATGACATTTAAGCGAACGAGCAAAAAAAAAAATCTGGTGTGGCGCACAGCACACAACTTTCTCTTACCTTCGGTAATCGAAAGTTGTTTTCTGTGCTTGTCACACCAGATTTTTCGTGTCGACATGTATTTAGTTTCCGACAGTACGGTACATTCGATTTTCAAGATGTACAATTTATAAGAATGGCAAAATATTTATATTTTGTTACCATGGCAATCCATTTCTATGGAGTACAAGAGTAAAGTGGTCTTCAGAATATTTCAATCACAAAATGAGAATATACATTTTATTGAGAATCTAAAAAAATAATTGATTTTTGAATTTTAATCAAAATCGTTGGAGCAAATTTAGAGAAAATCGAAAAAAACTGAAAAAGTACATCAGTAAAGTACTAGTACTCTTTGGGCCGATTTTGTTCAAAAGCTTCGTGTCACGTCCCATGGAGGGTGCCTAACTTAAATATAAAATTTCAACCTCCTAGCTCTTTTCGTTCTTGAGATATTTTGTTCACGACAGACACACACACAGACAGAGAGACAGACCATGTCGCGAAATCCACTTTTTTGGATTCAGGGGACCTCAAAACGTGTAGATCCATCAAAATCTCGACCTCGAATTTTTGACATAAATCCAATACTTTCTCTCTCTATATATATTAACATATATATATAGAGGTAAGAGAAAGTAAAAAACGTAAAAATAAAACAAACAAATAATCGAAATCGGAATGAAATATTAAATGTCATTTTCCATTATTAAATTGAATTATTAAAATTAAATAAATATCGAGGAAAGGTCGGCGGCGGCCATTCAATTATCGATTGGGAAAAGAAATTTCATGAATAATTAGAGAACAATAACAAAAGAAGGTTGAGGGAGCCACACCCAAAAGACAGAGAAGACGAGACCTATGCTATTATTCGTCTCTCTATATTACATTCTAGATCAGTGGTTCCCAACCTTTTTTGATGTGCGGCCCACTTTTTCCGTAAAAAAAACTCTGAGGCCCAGTGTACCGAATATACCATATATAATTTTTAGGAACCGACCGAATATTGGTTTTCGGCCAAAAACTAGCCGAAATTTTGGTCTAGCCGAAACCTGAGTTTGAAAAGATGAGACGAAACTTGCTCACAAATAAAAAGATCAAATGAAAGAGAAAAAATTTCCCTCCAAGCGAAAATGGGGGAGGAAAAAATTTAGCCTTCCCAAAAAAAAAGGTAAAATGATTTCCACGAGAGGGAAAATAATTTCCAGCCCGGAAAAATTTCGTTTTGCTAGGGAAAAGTTAAAAAAAAAAAGAAGGTAAAATGATATGAATTTTGTATAAGAAATACAAGTTCCCGTTTCGGTTATGGTTTCGGCCGAAACTAAGATTGGGTCCGAAATTCGGTTTCGGTTGAAAATCTTGTTTCGGTTATAATTCGGTAATAATTTTATATAAATATATATAATGGTTGTTGAGTTAGTGGCTGTAGATATTGCAATGTTGGGTAGCGAGGATGCAGCCAAAGAGGTTTTGGACCAAAGAAAACAACAATTCCAAGTGAGACGTTTCGGCGAAAGTTTTATTTTGCCATCTTCAGTCCTTCAGGCTACATGACAAATTGAAAGAGATTTTCTTTTTTATATGATTTTACAAACGTATACATATGAAAATAAATAATAAATTTACATATATTTACTTACAATTTTTCATGTACATATTCATTCATCATCATGACACATGTCCATAATGAATATGTACATGAAAAATTGTAAGTAAATATATGTAAATTTATTATTTATTTTCATATGTATACGTTTGTAAAAAAAAGAAAATCTCTTTCAATTTGTCATGTAGCCTGAAGGACTGAAGATGGCAAAATAAAACTTTCGCCGAAACGTCTCACTTGGAATTGTTGTTTTCTTTGGTCCAAAACCTCTTTGGCTGCATCCTCGCTACCCAACATTTAAATATATATAATTTTTATCTTTTCTTAGACGTCCGCGGCCCAGCTCCAATCAGTCCGCGGCCCACAACTGGGCCGCGGCCCACGGGTTAGGAACCGCTGTTCTAGATTATTAATTGTAGTAAGGAGGAAAGAAAAGAGCGATTGCAGCTAAGTTTATTTCGTTTAAGATTATTAATTGTCCCAGCTACCATTACCCACATAGGAAATGCTAAGGGTAAGTTCTAGTCAACTAGCAAACTTGTCCGACCGATAGCAAATCTTCGATTTACTAATCAAGAGCAGTTTAGTCTAACAGCCGATCTCCTATTAGCCTATATCTGGCCTATATTTATATGCTTTTATAAAAGATACATAATATATAATAACTAGAGACCGGACAAAAAAGCATAAAAAAATGGAAAAAAGTGCTTAAAAAATCTGGTGTGACTGGCGCACAGCACACAACTTTCTCTTACCTTCGGTAATCGAAAGTTGTGTACTGTGCTTGTCACACCAGATTTTTTGTGTCGACATGTATTTAGTTTCCGACAGTAGGGTACAATTGAATTCAAGATGTAAAATTTATAAGTATGGGAAAATATTTATATTTTGATACCATGGCAACCATTTCTCCTATCTTTTCTATGGAGTACAAGAGTAAAGTGGTCTTCAGAAGATTTCAATCACAAAATGAGAATATACATTTTATAGAGAATCTAAAAAATAATTGATTTTTGAATTTTAAAAAAAATCGTTGGAGCAAATTTAGAGAAAATGGAAAAAAACTGAAAAAGTGCATCAGTAAAGTACTAGTACTCTTTGGTCGATTTTGTTCAAAAGCTTGGTGTCACGTCCCATGGGGGTGCCTAACTTAAATATAAAATTTCAACTTCCTAGCTCTTTTCGTTCTTGAGATATTTTGTTCACAGACACACAGACACACACACACACACACACACACACAGAGAGAGAGAGAATGAATGAATAAATTTTATTGGCTCTGAGCAGTTGCGCTCTTTGAGCTTCTTTCTGAACTACATATCATTGCTCTTTTACATGATACCATTACAATAAATGACTTGTAAATTATTAAATTATATATATTGTACATATTAATTATCATTGTTATTATTACTTAAATATAAAATAAAATATGAAATAACATTACCACTATCAATTATACATATTAACATCAATAACATTTTTAATATAGTAGGCCCAATTATTTTGAATAAACAAAAAAAAAAAAATACAAGAAATGAATAAGTTTTGGGATCCACATGTCTCAGTCATCCCGCCTGTTTCGCCATCAGAAATTTAAATAACCCCGATCTGAAAGTCTCGGGTCTCCTCGACTCCCTTATTTCTAAGGGAATGTTGTTCCAAAACTTTATGCCGGATATCAAAAATGAGCCCGCATACGCCTGCGTTCTATGAATTGGGACCTCCAAATCGAGAGTTCCCCCGCGCAGAGGGCGCGCACGGACTGAGCTGATAAACCGAAATCCCTCGGCTAGGTAGTGTGGTCTCCCACTTCTGAGGAGATTAAATAGAAAATTCCCCAGAAATAATTTTCTCCTCCCTCCCAGCTTTAGCCAGCCCAATTTATTATAAAACGGGGTAATATGTGCGTCCAGCGGGACACCACAAATGAATCGAACACATGCATTCAGTGCTCTCTCCAGTCTCCGACCCTGCTCCTGCGATAGGTTATTATACACAAGAGAGCAGTAATCAAAAGTGGGCATGATCAATGAATTGACAAGGAGTTTTTTAACTGTGAAGGGAAGGTCGCCACCTATTCTTTTAAATTGGTAAAGACTTTTAAATGCTTTATTAGATATTTCTGTGACGTGGGGCCCCCAATTTAGCTTTTGGTCTAGGATCAGTCCTAGACTTTTCACATTGTCGTAATATTCAATTATTTGATTATTGACTTTCACTGGGGGTGCATTCTCTAGCCCGTTAATGTATTTGGCTGACCCGAATATTATAGCCTTTGTTTTTTTTTTCATTTATTTTTAGCTTATTTTCTTGCACCCATTTACATATCAATTCTATGTCTTTATTAATATTGTCTACCGCTATGTGTAGTTTGTCTGGCGTGGTGGTTATATACATTTGTAGGTCGTCAGCAAACAAGTGATATTTAGCGTGGTTCAACATTCGCCCTATATCAGAAACAAACAATGAAAAAAGGAGAGGACCCAATACCGAACCCTGGACCACACCAGTTTGAATAGGTAGCGCTTGTGACCTATTACCTCTACTGTCAAAATTTTTTTACAGGGCTATATTTTTTCACACTGCGGGATTTTTGGAATTTTTTTTTTTTTTTTTTTGGGGGGGGGGGGCGGCCCCCCCCCTATATACGTCCCTGGTGTATGCGTGTGTGAATGGGAAAAATTTTTTTAATAAAAAAAAAAAAAAAAAAATTATAAATATTCGTAAAATAAGTTCAAATAAGCACGAAAGGCAAAAAAAGCATGAAAACTCAAAAAAAAAAGCAAAAAAAGCATAAAAAATGTAATCTCAATGCACTTAGTTTTTCCTAATTCGTATAGAAATTAAATATCTAATGGTTGCTTATAAAATTGAGCAATAAGCATTTTGCTTAAAATCCGGTCTCTAATAATAACATTCATTCTTAAAAGATCAATGAAAATCAACCAAATTATTAGCTACCATTCTTACATCTCTTGGCAAATTTTCGTAATAAGTGTTTTTTTTTTTTTTTTTTTTTTTGCTTACACTTGAAGACACACAACGCCCTCTTATCGGGATGCTTAACATCTACCAGGGAATAAACGGGAAGGGACATCACGTAGTAGAAAAATGGAGTGTTAAAAACAACGGAACTTAAGGTTTAGAAAGGCCTCTATGAACGCTCCTTTTTGGCGCCAAATTTAAATATAAAAATCAAACGTTTCTCGCCAGTAAATAAGGTTTTTCTCCAGAATGATTATAACTATGGTTATGGTTTCTCACCCAAATGAATAAAATTGTTTTAATAGGAGAATTAAATTCAAGTATAATACACAAGATTTTTTGTTTCTATTGATTTATTTATTTAACATTAACACTTTATACGCATTTCGACACCAGATGTGTTATCATACTGATGTGAATTACTTCAGCACAAAACACATATGGTGTCCAAATACGTATAAAGTGTTAATGTTAAATAAATAAATCATTGAAACAAAAAACCTTGTGTATCATACTTGAATTTAATTCTCCTATTAAAGCATAATGTTTCAACTAAAGCCAACGGTTCCCAAAAAAAAAAATTAATAAAATTGTTTGTGAATGGTTTTTCTCCCGGATAAATAAAAAGCATAAAGTTCCAAGTTAACATTATATATTTATTAAAATTAAAATGATGGAAGAAAAAAATATACAATATATTTATAAACAAAGGATAATTATATTAAAAATATAATATTAGCATATAGAATAAAATATATATAATTAAAAATTAACATAAGAGAACAATAGTTATGAAAAAGCAGAATTTGATCAAAAATATGACATTTTTTTTTTTTTTTTTTTTTTTTTTTTAAGGTAATCTAGTTTTATAATGTATTGAAAGTATTTGTAAATGAGCATAATTTTTTAAATAGCTTGCAAAAAAGCAGGCTATTACTGGCAGACTGTGACACAAAGATCGAAAGCTTTGAAACGTGGAGTGTCAGTTGACAAACCATATTAAAATAAATTAAAATTTTTCATTTTTATTCAAGTTGGGAATATTTCGTTTTTCCTTATAGGGTCTTTTTCTATTAATGGTCCCATAATGTGTCAATGTTTGACCATTATGAAAATGATGCCTTTTTTTATGATAATGACAAAATTAAGCACATTACAAACGCTTTTCAGTGATAAGGAAAATTTGGTACCTATTGCATTAAACATATGACATATATAGTAAAGTACCAATTGTATGTACAGTATTTTTTACTCAATTCTGTGTATCTGGATATTCATCCATTCCTGCAGCATGTCACACAGCACTTTTTCTTCAGGAGAAACATACTGATTGCCTATAAAAAAAATATAAAAACAATTAGGCAAATATTTTTAAACATTGTATTGCATCAAAGAAAAACAAAATGAATTGTTATAATTATATTACAAAAATATTTAAAATGCCAAAAAAAATATATCTTATCCTATTATTTGAAAAGAAATAAATTAATCAAAAAAAAACTAACCTGATTTTTGATGTTTGAAGAAATTCTATCGTTGATAATTCTGATTAGGAAACAAACAAACTTTTTATTCATGTGTTTAGTATGACACTTTTTTGCAAATGGCGGAAATTGATGCTGTCAGGGAACAGCTGCCTGTGAACGGTGAATCTGCGCATGCGCCAGCGATCCAAGCAGGCGACTGTGGCTCCCTTTAACAACAGCCCTGCTCAACAATTTCATTCTGAACATAGGAACTATATCTCTAAAAGCACTCCAAATTCTTCCATAGGCTTGTCCCCCCCCTGACATCTACCCTCTCAACCCCCTCAATACTCCCGAACAAGACCTACAGGATCTAATTGTAAACTTCCATACTAAAATCGATTTAAAAAATTAAATTTAAAGATATATCAATAATATTAGTAAAGGAAAGGTGCCCGCCATAGACGGGCAACGCAACTAGTTCTATAATAATATTTCTTTCACCTGTCATTAAATTCCTCCGAGACAAAAAGTGATTTGTGTTGGCACCCCGAGGGAGACATAAACAGAAGGAACAGGTGGTGGGCTCCTGCTGCTGGCACGTGCGCCCTTTCCTTATCTCTCTCGCTCTCTTCACACCTGTCTTTACCCTTCTCGTTTTTTTTTTTATCTTGTTTATAAGGAGATTAATGGAAAAGAGGAATTTGAACATCTTTAGATAGCCTTTTTACTATCAGAGAAGAAATTCATCTCTCTCACTCTCCTTTCTTTTATTTACTAGCTGCTCGGCCTAATATTTTTTTTTTTTTTACTTTCTCTTAGCTCTATATACGTTAATATATAGAGAGAGAAAGTATTGGATTCATGTCAAAAATTCGATGTCGAGATTTTGGTGGATATACACGTTTTGATCCAAAAAATTGGTTTTCGCGACATGGTCTGTCTGTCTCTAAACAAAAAGAGACGAAAAGAGCTGGAGGTTTAATTAGGCACCCCCTGGCACGTGGCACAAAGCTTTTAAGGTGCGCGTCTCGGGGTGCTAATTTTGGGACTTTGCGGCCACAATTTTGAAGCTATCGGCCTCAAATTTTTTTTTAAATTAAAGCTATTTAAAATATCTACAACTTATAGAAGCCCTTTTTTTGATTTTCGAAAAAAAAAATAAATTTTTTTTTAGATTAATCTCATTAAATAAATGGTATTTTAAAAAAAGGAGCTCTATAAGTTGTAGATAATTAAATTAGTAATCATTGTGTTAAAGAATAATTAATTTTCTACCCTTAATTAATTAGCTGGAAAGTCTAGAATGAAATGGAATTTATTCAATGTATTCCTATGGAAAAAACTAACGCCATCTCTTGCCGCCTAGAGGAACTCGGTAGTCAAAAGCTTTCTAACGACTTTTCGAGACGCGCACCTTAAACAAAATCGGTCAAAGAGTACTAGTAGGCTACTTTACTGATGTACTTTTGCAGTTTTTTTCGATTTCTCAAAATTCGCTCTAATTTTGTTTCAAATTCATAAATCAATTATATTTTAGATGCTTTTTAAAATGTATATTCTCATTTTGCCATTAAAATCTTTTAAAGACCACACAGTTTTAGTTTGGCCTTAAAATGCTCAACTGTATCCGAATTTCTTATAAAACTACGAAGCCTGTTGTATATCGTCGCCTGAATCACGTAGTGGAGTATCTCAATTTCTATCATTTTTCAGGAGAGCTGTTTAAAGTTCGTGGTGTTTCAAAATATTAAATGTTGAGATACGCAAAACCAAAAAACCTATATAATACGAAAAAAACATGGAAATACAGATTCGTCACTTTGTGATAATGTAAAGAACGCCAGGACCAGGGGGATACAGGGGGGGGTAAAGGGGGGGTAATTACCCCCCCCCCCCCGCCAGATTCGAAAAATACCTTTTTTTCGCAAAAAAATTTATTTTTAATGTAAAATTTTTAAAATTAATACTTAAAAATTTGATGTGTATTTATTTTCTGGCAAACAAGTACAGAATGCGCCTTTAAATTACTGAAATTAAGAAAAAATAGTGTGCTGTGTGACGAGTCACACCAGATTACCCCCCCCCCCGAGAAACACCTCTGGATCCGCCCTTGGCCAGGACACGGCCATATTCGTTGTATCTCAATTTTTAATTTTTTTGAGATACGTCACTACGTGAAGCAAGCGACGATATATGGAATAGTACCCACTAGTGGGGTAAAACCGGGTAAAATGACTTTTTTTACAAAAAAATTAATAAAAAAAATAAATAAATAAAAACTTAACTTTTTAAAACTGTCGATGCATTAATAGATAAGTAGTGCATACTTTTGAAAAATTTCGTTCCTTTATGCTAAAAACTGTGATTTCTAGAAGCCTTCAAACCTTAGGGTCCCGGTTTTACCCCACTCTCCCCTACTTAAGGCTCTAGATACCAGGTGGGCAGTTGATTGTGGCGCTCACTATACACACATTACAGTACCAGAAACATTTCTTGCCCGAATTCAGACCTTATTTACTTATCATGAGACTATTATTAATAAACCTATAATTTAAAATACAAACTTCCTTTAAACAGTGATGCAAAAAAAAAAAGGGAAATTGAATTAAAAACACCTTAAAGAAATATGTAGCTCTGATTACCCGTCCGTTAACAAAGCAGCAAATGGTTGTAATAACAATCAAAGGGCCGCTTACAGTTAGAGAAAGAGAGGAGGGGAGATAGAATTAATAAATCGTGTAGGACGTTAATCCGCGATCATCTCTTCTCTCTTTCTCTCTCTCTTCAATTTCTTGGTCGACCGACATCATCAAAAGAAGTCGTCGTTTCAAGAAGATTTAAAAAATAAAAAAAGCCTCCGGTTGTGGAATTGTAAAAATTCCAACGCATTTTTTATTAAATGTTTTTATTCTAATCGATTCTGACAGAGAACACCTGCTTTAGAAAATAATAATTTTATTTAAACAACGATTGCGTTTTGATTCAACGACGCCATTTATTACATTTTTCTTCCATATACAGTAACAATTTATTATTTATATGTTTAATAGTTTAATATAACTCTTTAACTCCGGAACAAGTTGAAAGATTTTCATAGGAATGAAAAAAGGACTTTATGAGGGTGATTTTAATTTCTCTTACCTCTATATATAGAGAGAGCAAGTATTGGATTCATGTCAAAAATTCGATGTCGAGATTTTGATGGATATAAACTTTTAGAGTTATTAATTCTTAAAGTTACGATTTCTCCCATAGGAAATGTATGGAGAAATATTTATGTATTCTTTACCTTTATGTATTCTATGAAAGTAAACAAATCTTTCAAGCAGGCACTGGATTGGAATAGTAGTAATAATAATTTTCTTGCCTACGGGGCTTGGAGTAGTTGGTAGCGTGCCTACCTTCTATACCGAACGTCGCGGGTTCGGACCCCAGGTAGTCCGATAATTTTATTTAAGCCATTTGGATACCAAATGGCTTAAATAGAAATGCCTGGACTCCCAATAGATATATTAAACATATACGAGTATCGTTAAAAGTCTTAAATGGCCTAAGTTGCCGAAAAGACTCTGTGAATGAGAAAAAAGTGTGAAACTAAATAAATAAATGAGTTTTTTTTTTTTTCCTGCCGATACAAAAAATCTGGTGTGACAAGCACAGAACACAACTTTCGATTGCCGAAGGTAAGAGAAAGTTGTGTGCTGTGCAACCTGTCACACCAGATTTTTTTTAACTTTAGGTTTATTTCTGAAAAAAGAAAAAAAAAAAAACATTTGGGGTGTCTATAAATAAAAACAATCTAAAAATTTGGTGTTTTAAATAAACTAAATAAATAAGAGGATAAAGGAGCTTCAATCTTAAACTAAATAAAATTTAATAATGTTTAATGGCTGGAAATATATTTAGGAAGGATGTGAAAATGCAGGCAGCCAGAAAATAAAAAACGCTCTCAATTCCCTTTGAATGTCCAGACGTTTCGGGCAAAATTTATTCGCCCATCCTCAGTGAACTCTAGAATAGAATACATATAAGTGATGTTGATAATACAATGACAGATGACAATTTTCATTATTGATGAGACTCACCTTCTAGTGGGAGAACCAAAGGTACCAAAGGAGACTTAACTCTCTCCTACTAGAAGGTGAGTCTCATCAATAATGAAAATTGTCATCTGTCATTGTATTATCAACATCACTTATATGTATTCTATTCTAGAGTTCACTGAGGATGGGCGAATAAATTTTGCCCGAAACGTCTGGACATTCAAAGGGAATTGAGAGCGTTTTTTATTTTTTGGCTGCCTGCATTTACATCCTTCCTAAATAAAATTTAATTTAGATGTTCACAATAAGTAAAAAAAGTATATTTTTTATTTTGGTTTATTGAGAGGCTGATTGGGTTTGAGGTATGTGTCTTCGTGCACGAAAGCATCTCGGGGAAACAAAGGGGGATCCCGGTAGAAATTTCTTATAAAAATAAAGGGTCGGACTAAGCCGAGCGCACAACTTTGCCCATCCACTATTCAAGATAAAAATACTTGTCCCCCCCCCTAGAGCCCCCCCCTAATGGTCCGATGTTTACCAAAAGCTTTTCAGTTCTTAAGCTTTACCTCTAGATTATGTGTGCAAAATTTCAAAACAATTGGGTGAATAGTTTTTGAGATTTCGTTGACGAAAAAAATTACCACACACACACACAGACATCATTCCAAAAACTTCTTAAATGGATTCAGGGGACCTCAAAACGCATTTTGGCAGCTTCAGAAAAATTTCGATTTTTTTTTACGATTACATTAACTTTCCCTGCCCAACCTACGGTTGATGGGCAAAGTTAATAATAATATGTGAAAATACTATTGTATATAACGTATTTCAAAATATCTTAGAAGTAATTTAATTAAATTAATTGGAATCCAATTAAGAAAAATGTTCATAGCTTGGATCGGGAAGTGAACCCGTGACACCTAGCACAAGATTTTAATGCCTTACCTCTGAGCTATGGCCCATGGCGCCATTCTAAGGTTAAATGAATACATTTATTGTATAGCTTTAGCTTTTTTTTTTTTATTTATACACACACACACACACATTTATTTATTTATCTCTATCTCTTTGATTGATTTAAAGTCTCGTTTGACATGGAGGAATGCTCCATAATCCCATTGAATCTGTCACAAGTAAACACTTCCGTCACCTTTTACTCACTCACTCTATACTTACTTATATATTTTAAAGAGATAATATGAGCATCACGATACGATAGAGAGAGAGAGAGAGAGAGAGAGATTCCTAGGCCGGGGCAACGGTACTTCTACCGAGAGATGAAGAGGAGTCTGCGCTGGAGCCCACACGTTGACCTTGCTGCCATTCCAATCTCTTCCCATCTTTGTCTATTATTGCCCCTTTTCAAAAGCATACAAGGATTATTTCATTCATAGCTTTAATAATTAATAAATAAAATGAGTCTTTCCTATTAGAGCCTATCTCTATCTACATTCCTAGGTGAATGCATCAATCAGTTGCAAATCTTTTTTAATTCCCGAGTCGAAATCAAACGCTTGGTTTTTGAGTCTACAAAGCCTCAACATCTACTTGTTCTCTAAGTAGACTTGAAAGATTTGGAGACATGTCTTTTTATGGAAATCATTTCACGCTATGATCTCTGTTACGGAATCTGAATAATCTGTAATTGTGGAGTTAATTGATTTTTGGAAAGAGTGCCGGTGACCATAGCCAGAAATTTTTGATGGGGGGGGGTTCGGGATGATTTCTCTCCCTAGAGATTATTATTATGCCTACTTTTATGTATGCAACCTACTAGGTCTGTTCGATTATAATCTTTCATTAACTGATTTATTTAATGACCATTAATTTAATATAATGGATCATATTTCTTTAAAAATTACGTGACATATTTTACTGGGCACAAATTGTTCGCATGCACACCCAAGTAAGACTATTATCTATTATTATAAGCCAATTGGATACCAAATGGCTTAAATAAGAATGCCTGGACCCCATATATGTGTATTAAATCAATAAAGGTTATCGTAAAATGTCTTAAATGGCCTGAGTTGCCGAGAAGACAGTATGAATGTGTGTGGGTGTGAGTGTGAATGAGAAAAAAGTGTGAATGTTTAAAAAAAAAAAAAAAAACTGTCAAATTTCTTTGTCCAAATGCTTCAAAATGATACTTATAGTGTTTTTGTCAAAAAAATTTTTTGGGCCGGGAAAAAACTCCACCCAAAATATTCGGGTGTGGAAAGCGTACGCGGTATAGTCCTGCGGCCCGGGAGACTTTTTGAAAATTTCATTTTGGCCCGCGCTTAAAAGTATTTGCCCACCCCTGCTCTATGGGAATCATAGCTATACCTATTTTTTGATATTTAGATAGATATAAGAAGCCTTTTAAAATTCTTCTTTACACCTCAAGCGATTGATCAAAACTGATCTAGTGTTGGTGGTTGGCCTGATCGGTTGGGGCGTGTGGAGGCTGGCCACCACCTGACCGGTCATGTCCAACTTGTCAGGTAGGGCGGACCGACCTGGTCCGTGTGTAGAGACCTTTACAAATTCGAAATTGACTCAAATACTCGTTTGAATCTTCTAATTCTAGTAGGCTTTCACAAAATTTTAAATTTCTAACATACGATCAAATAACAAGGGAATTGAGGACTACAAGGTTCAAGCTAGACTCGGGTTACCTTTGGAAAATTGAAGCTTTTTAGCCCTTAAGAGGGACTTATTCTGTAAAATATAGTCTGCGGGCGACTATAAATATAGGCAAATAATTTTAGGATTTTTCAAATGTAAAAAGAACTTCGTCCAGTGAGAAATTTCTTGAAAGAGATTCAACTCGATTCTAAAAAGTCGATTATTTTCAGTAAAAGATCGATTCTCGACTAAAGTCAGAGTCGACTTTTCCATCCCTAAGTAAAACCTAATGAAAGTTTTTAGTGTAGACCAGTTTATAATTAAATTAACTAAAAATTATAGTAGTTTTCTTCTTGGTCAATTCTCACTGATGGTAATTGAGGAAGTGAATAAAACGAATTTATTAAAAATTAGTCTTATATTTCAGAGCATCGTTGGACATCTGGCTGACAAGTTTGCGCAAGTTTCCACTTGTTTCGGCACAGTAAAATGCCGTCTTCAGAGCCAAAACAACTACAAACAATACATTAATTAATGATATATACAAAAAATGACACAGTTCTTAATTATCATAACAAATTACCTCTTCACTAATAATCTTACTATAGAGAAAGCCAAATTTTAACATACAAAATTCATAAAAAAACCTTCTATCTGAAATCACAGATCAATGTTAAAATTAGTTAAAATAACATGTTATATTTGTTAAAATTATATAAGTTTTTTAAAAAATATACCTCCTTATGCCATATTTCAAGGTATTCAGCATTTAATTTTTAATTTTCTACTTCTTTTTTATATAGTAAGATTATTAGTGAAGAGGTAATTTGTTATGATAATTAAGAACTGTGTCATTTTTTGTATATATCATTAATTAATGTATTGTTTGTAGTTGTTTTGACTCTGAAGACGGCATTTTACTGTGCCTAAACAAGTGGAAACTTGCGCAAACTTGTCAGCCAGATGTCCAACGATACTCTGAAATATAAGACTAATTTTTAATAAATTCGTTTTATTCACTTCCTCAATTACCATCAGTGAGAATTGACCAAGAAGAAAACTACTATAATTTTTAGTTAATTTAGTAAAACCTAAT
>JAKCPI010026558.1:0-11254 GCA_023213315.1 Euborellia annulipes | reverse complement strand
CGGCGGACCTTCCAAAGCTGGCCCTTTCTTATCTTAAAAAAAAAAAAAAAAAAAAAAAAAACATTCTGGTGGGACTGGTCGCACAGCACACAACTTGCGATTACCGAAAGTAAGAGAAAGTTGGGTTCTGTGCTTGTCACACCAGATTTTTTTGTGTCGACATATATTTAATTCCCGACAGTACGTTACATTTAAATTCAAGATGTAAATTTTTTATTTTAGTTTTTTATTTAAACACTCACACTTTTTTCTCATTCACACTTACACTCACATTCACACAGTCTTTTCGGCTACTTAGGCCATTTAAGACTTTGACGATAACCAATTATTATTTATAATATCTATTGTGAGTCCAGGAATTTCTATTTAATATCCAAATGACTTAAATAAAATCATCGGACTGCTTGGGATCCGAACCCCTGACGTTCGGTACAGAAGGTAGGCACGCTACCAACTAGAACAAGCCCGCAGGCAAGATGTAACATTTTTTTTTTTTTTTTTTTTTTTTTTTTTAACATTCACACTTTTTTCTCATTCACACTCACATTCACACACACATTCATACAGTCTTTTCGGCAACTTAGGCCATATAAGACTTTGACGATAACCATTGTAGAGAATATATCTATTGTGGGGTCAGGCATTTCTATTTAAGCCATCTGGTATCCAAATGGCTTAAATAAAATCATCGGACTGCTTGGGTCCGAACCCGCGACGTTTGGTATAGGAGGGAGGCGCGCTACTTACTACGCCAAACCCGGGGGCGATGTAACATTTATAAACATGAGAAAATATTTATATTTTGTTACCATGGCAACCATTTCTCCTATCTTTTCTATGGAGTACAAGAGTAAAGTGGTCTTCAGAAGGTTTCAATGTCAAAATGAGAATATACATTTTAAAGATCATCAAAAAAAATAATTGAATTTTGAATTTTAATCAAAATCGTTGGAGGAATTTTGTGAAAATTGAAAAAAAAAAAAAATCATCAGTAAAGTACTAGTACTCTTTGGTCAATTTTGTTCAAAAGCTTTGTGTCACGTCCCATGGGGGGTGCATAACCTAAATATAAAATCTCAACTTATTAGCTCTTTTCGTTCTTGAGATATTTTGTTCACAGACACACAGATAGATCATGTCGCTAAAACCACTTTTTTTTTTGATTCAGGGGACCTCAAAACGTGTATATCCATCAAAATCTCGAAGTCGAATTTTTGACATGAATCCAATACTTTCTCTATATATATTAACATATATAAAGTTAAGAGAAGTAAAAAATTATCGATATAAGTATTTGTTAAAATAATATTTTATATATTTTCTATTGTATATATAATAGCGGGATGTTCATCTGTATGTCTGTCTGTCCCGGTCTGTTTGACCAACAAAAAAGGAGGACCGGAAAAAATGCATATAGAATTAATATATAAACTTGCTAGATTTTTTTTTTTTTTTTTTTTTTGAAGTCAAATCCAAGTTGGAACAAGATTACTTAATCTTCTGGTCTCCAAGGTAATTTCCTTGAGTCTCTTTAAAATATTACTCCCTTACCGCATTTTGAATTTCTCTCTCTCCATCTCTTTCATCCACGAACGAACAAAGATTATTCCTAAAGGAAAATTTAATTTCTTTTTTAATCTTTCAACTTACATTATTTACTATGACGTAAAATATTTTTAGAAGGATAAATGTTTTTATAGTTTTTGAATTAGAAAATATTATTATATATTTTATTCTATTAAATAAACTATAAATTGCATGAAAAAGGTCGTGACAAGAACTCAAAACTTTGTGGACTTCATAATAATAATAATCATCAATCTATAATATATCTATATATCTATAATTTAAAGCACTAGCCACTTACTTCCGTTATGTTCCTCTTTATCACTCTCTCTCGCTGATTGGCCAGAGACAGAGGAAGTTGAGTCAGTGAGTGAAATTTGAAACCATCTTCATGGGTAGAGTTCAGTCAATAGAAAAACCTCTTACGTTCTTTGACAGACATTTCATAAAATTCATTACGATCTATCCAGAGTCAATATACATTTTATCATTCATTTCTTTCACTTTTCATATAATAAAGTGAAAGAAGATTAGATAGAAGTGGCACAAAAAGATTAACATTTTTTTAGGCCCAATTCTCTATTTATTCATGGCGTTAATCCCGCACGCCCATGATTTTAACAATTTAAGGAAATTATTATTATTTGAAATTCCTATCGGGTTCCCTTTTATTCACGCGAGGTGCTTTCGTGCACGAAGACACACACCACAAACCCAATTGGCCTCTTGCCGTAGCCATCTACCGTCACCCGGTGATGTTACATTATTTTATATATCTAACTCCTCCTCCTGCGATCGTGTCTAGCTAATGAACTAATCCTTATTTATGGTTTCGCCGGTTCCTTATATCCAACCTCTTCTATGCTAGTAGGATGTCCTAAGTTGAGGAAGGACTCCCTCAGCACCGACTCATTTCCTTTGCATCACTGAAAGGGAACCTTATTTACGGCCATTCAACAGGACGAAATGTCACAGCAACTTCCTTTCCTCGTAGAGTTGCCCGGGGGCTATTGTGGTGAAATCCAACATATTCCATTCCATCGCCTGCTTAAGAATTTTTTCTACATTGAAAATTCCCGCATGCCTTGGATTAGATCAGGGATCTTCTTTGTAGAAGCCGACACTCTAGCCCGCTACACCAGCGAGCTCCCAATTAAAGGAAACCATTATTACTTTCTCTTACCTATGTATATATGTAATATATATATAGAGAGAAAGTATTGGATTCATGTCAAAAATTCGATGTCGAGATTTTGATGGATCTTCACGTTTTGAGGTCCCCTGAATCCAAAAAAGTGGTTTTCGCGACATGGTCTGTCTGTGGGTGGGTGGGTGGGTGTGTGGGTGGGTGGGTGTGTGGGTGTGTGTGTGTTCAATTTTAAGCATGAAGGAATTGAGCTATGAGGTTGAAATTTTATATTTAAGTTAAACACCCCCCGGGACCGGAAAAATAAGCTTTTAATCAAAATCGGCCAAAGAGTACTAGTACTTTACTGATGTACTTTTTCAGTTTTTTTCGATTTTCTCAAAATTTGCTCCAACGATTTTTTTAAAATTCAAAAATCAATTATTTTTTAGATGCTCTTTAAAATGTATATTCTCATTTTGCGATTGAAATCTTCTGAAGACCACTTTACTCTTGTATTTCATAGGGAAGATAGGAGAAATGGTTGCCATGGTAACAAAATATAAATATTTTCCCATACTTATAAATTTTACATCTTGAATTCATATGTTCCGTACTGTCGGGAACTAAATATATCTCGACACAAAAAATCTGGTGTGACAAGCACAGTACACAACTTTCGATTACCGAAGGTAAGAGAAAGTTGTGTGCTGTGCGCCAGTCACACCAGATTTTTTTTTAACATTTAAAGATATTTATTCAACTTAAAACACATCATTTATGTGTACATTTATTTGTACTTTTTATTAAAAAAAAACCTTATCATTTTTGTATATAAAAAATAAAATTCAAAAGGTAAAATGCATAGGAAAATAAAATATATATTCTATATATAAAAATTAAAAGCATGTAAAAATTCAATTTTGAGAGTATATTTCCGAGATGAGTGGATTTTCGTGGAGCCAAGCATTAAAGCAAAAAAAAAAATAATAATTAAAATTTAATTATATAAAAAATTTTATTATTTTTCATTTGAGAGTTTTAATTATTTATTTATTATAATTATTTGATTTTTCTTAAGTAGAGTTTACAATCCATTGCTTTCAAATGAAAAAAAATTCTGATTTTTTGAGCTTACTCGTTTTGAGATTTGGGGACCGGGAATTTTTTTCTGTCAATAACATTCTGGAAAAACGAAATTGAAAAGGAAAATTGATCAAACAGAAAAACAAGCATTTTATTTAATGGTTTTTCTTCCTATTAAAAAAAAAAAAAAAAAAAAAAAAAAAAACTAAACAGTATTACCAAATTTTCTCGTAATAGGGATTGAGAAAGATGACTATGATGCCATCTGGTGAGAAAAAATCGGCGATAATGTAATGTCAATTGATATAGAATTGCATTGGACTTGCATTGAAAGTGTTTTTAACAATTATTATTTTTGTAATTAAAATAAATTATCATGATGTCATTATCATGAACATCTTGTTCATTCGTGGCTGTTCAAATATGCCGTGTAAAAATCATACGGAGGTGAAATTTTATCGTTTTCCCGAAAGTTCATTGAACAGAGAGTGGATAACCCGGAAACGTCAAAAAATGGATAAAAGCAGTCAAAAACTCTTAGTTAATTAATCCTCATTTCTAGTTTTCTGTTTTAAAACAATAATGTTTTTTAAGTAATAATTTATTTTCCAAATTTAACCAACCAATTGTCAAATGTCTGATAATTTTATCAAAAGAAAAAATAATTTTAATTGTACATGATCAATAATACTTTTTTTTTTGTACATGATCAATAATACTTTTTTTTATACATTTTTTTCTGTAATTTTTTAGCATTATATGGCTATTTTATGTCAATTCGCAATGTATCAAAGACACTTATTTCCACTAAAATCAATTATCCCACCCAATGCAACATATTCACGGAACACAAGAGAGGCATCTTCCCAGCATCCCTATGCTGTTCAGATCTCGACTAACAGAACAAATCAATTTCATTCTTCCTTTGTCCCCATGACCTCCCGTGATTGGAACAAGCTCCCTGCGTCTATCTTCCCAAAACCTACAATCTTCAGACTTTCAAGTCTAACCTCAACAGGCATCTTCTCAGTTCCCGCAGTTGAGTTTCCCCTTTATGCTTCTCCTTTTGTTTTTATTTTCTTCCTGGCTGCATGTGACTATTGGTCATTATAGGTCTTCGGACCTTATGCACCCATTCCAAAAAAAAAAAAAAAAAAAAGTTTTTTAAATTGTTGGATACTGTAATATGAGGTATATGGGCAGCCAAAGCGAAAAATAAAATAAGAAGTCTATGTTCTGTCGACTATTCGTGTGTCGATCGCACTCTTCATCAGGACAAAATTCATGTCAAATTGTCAGGTTAGATGACATGGCAATGGAGCAACGTTTTTACCAATTTATATTCTCTTGAAAAATTCTCTTTACTCTTATTCGGCCTGCAATCAGCGAATTTGACATTAATTTGTCCTGATGAAGAGTGCGATCGACACTCGACAAGAATATAGACTTCTTATTTTATATTTCGCCCTGGCTGCCCATATACCACTTCCTCACACTTATATTCATATTAAAATTTTTTAACATTTCAGAAATTTTTTTTTTTTTTTTACATTTTGTTAAGCTATAATTGACAGTCCAATTTTAGTAAATATAACATTGTTTAAATATAAATATAAAATTGTTTAAACAAAAGTAAATTTTGTCATTTATTGGCAGAAGACCATCATATTTTATTATTTTTGCATTTTGTTTTTTAAATTCCTAGACTGTGCATCACTATTCTTTTTTTTTTTTGACACCAGGGTGCTCTACTTTCGGCAGAAGTGCTGCCTCTATAGGTCACGCACGATCCCTATAGAAAAAATTTGAAAAAGTTTAAATTTTTTTTTAACGATATAATTAGTTAGTTTTTCATTCCTTGCGTAGTGATGACTGAAAATCATTGAGAAGGATGAATAAATAAAATCCGGAGATGATTTTCCCTCCAATTTTACTTGGATTAACTCCTTCCGCTATGAATCAACGTTTTGGAGCCAAATGGTCCTGAAGAAGGAGACGTTTTGACTCCGAAACGTTGACTCATAGCAGAAGGAGCTAATCAACGTTTCGAAGCCAAATGGTCCTGAAGAAGGAGTCGTTTTGGCTTGAAACGTTGACTCATAGCAGAATGAGTTAATCAACGTTTCGGAGCCAAATGGTCATGAAGAAAGAGTCATTTTGGCTCCGAAACGTTAACTCATAGCGGAAGGAGTTATTCCAAGTAAATTGGTCTGAAAATCATCTCCGGGTTTTATTTTTGACATCCTTCTCCCTAACATCCATCAGGTTGCCCCTTTTATTCATCTGAAAATCATTTTTTTTTTTAATGATATAGGTCTTTACCCTTCTCCCTAAAGACTCGTTCTTTCGCACTAGTTCATTTTTCAAAAACCCATTGCAGAATGCATTTTTACATTTTTTTTTTTTTCAAAAGTTGATAACATTGACCTATTAGGCAAAAAGGTCTCTTCTCTACCTACCAAAAAGGGATGTCGTCAGAAGGCAAAGTAGAAAGGGGGTAGGGTGTAGAGGGGGGGATGATATCATCTGCTCATTTTATTCTCATGCAAATTTAAACAAAGAACTCGTTCGATGAATTATTCAAACAACTTAATGATATTTTACACTTGCCTATGGATATATTAGACCACACACGCACCATACACCTGCCGGACCACACCGAGGGGCATTCATTTATACTTTTAAATAACTAAATGGTTAAGTTTACAAAAAAAAATATTCTATTAAACGTTTATTTTATTTTATTTTAGAAATCATTTAATATTCAAAATGTCCCCTTCTTCGGGTCAATGTAAATTATAAAAATTAAGCTAAATTTAAGATTCCACTCCGGAAATTAAACTCCATAAAAATTCGACCAATAGTTTAAGTAAGCATACAGAACAAACATTTATTTTTATGTATATAGATAGCTCATTGTCCCTTTTAAAGATCCGTTCATTTTTCAACGACCCATTTTCATGCAGAATACATTTCTTTTGATAACATTGATCTATTAAGAAAGAGATCTTTACTGACTATGGTTCGATCTAGGTTTGCCAGCAGTACTTTATTATAAAGTATTGTACGTTATTTCTGGTAATTATACGAGAACAACAGGGTACGCAAAAATACTTTATTTCGAATGATTTGATTTTCCTGCAATTCAAAAATTTTAGTCGTATGCATTTTTGCAGAATTTTCTACTGCTCAGAAATGGCAACAAGTATTTAAAAAGTCTGATGATACTTGTATAAAGTAATTTCATTTTTAATGTCTATTCCTGGCATATGAGCATTCACAGAAAGAGTTTTTTCTGTGATGGCAAGACGAAAGAAACAAAGCGCAAATGAATTACTTACAGTATTTACTTTAACTTAAATATAGACTGGAAAGATGCTGTGCAATTGTTTAGTAATGACAATAATTTGATGAGGGAGTTCCTCCTCAATTAGGACATATCCTCCCTAGCATAGAAGAGGTTGGACATAAGGATCCTGTTGGAACCAGAAATAAGGATTAGTTCACAAGCTAGAGACGAAAGCAGGAGGAAGAGTTAGAGATAGGAAATAATGTAACTTCACGGGGTGCCGGTAGGTAGCTATGGCCAGAGGCCGGTTGTGTTTGAGGTGTGTGTCTCCGTGCACGAAAGCACCTCGAGTAAATAAACGGGGATCCCAATAGGAATTTCAAATAATAATAATAAAAATAGATAAATGCATAGTAGTCATTATTTTCAAGGGAAATTTGTAAATTTAGTATTCCAAAACACACTAAAATCAAGATTTGTTTTTACAGTGTAGAAGCGAATGTGGACGGGACAGCAAAATTTTTTTGATCTTTCTTTGACTTTCCATTCTGACAAATATGACGTAATCTTCTTTATTTTTAATCACACAATTTTTGAAAATATCTTGCAAAAAAAAAAAAAAAAAGATTATCTCAAAGTGAACATCAAGAAAAAAAATTCTATTAAAGTAAAGAAATTATTTATAAAGGACGACGAGATAGATGGATTACAAGTTTTTCTTCTTTCCCTAATGACGTCATAATCCATGGTGAGTATATTATTATTATTATTTTTTTAAATCAAAGAACCCAACATTCTCAGAGAGCGAGTTGAAATTCGCTGGGAGAGAAAATAAACATCTCTTTCCCTTTTATACAGCACTTTTCGTCACGTTCCCAATAAATATAACTTTGAGGGAAAGAGAGAGATCGTCTTTTTTTTTTTCTCTCTCTTTTGCCCCCCAAATTGTGTCAGAAGAGCGTCAAGATTTTTATTTCTCTCTCGCTTCGTTTTCTGTTGCTTGAGGCGATTGCAAAATGAAGGAGGCACAAATTTTAATCAAAAAAAAAATATATATATATAGAAGGTGAAAAGGGAATCTGATGAGGTTTTAGGGTTTAAGGGAAAGGAAAATCACCAGTTTAATAACTAGAAAGTGAATTATAAAGGGGTTAAAGAAAAAATAAGGGAGGGGTATTTAATTCTAGGTTGAGGGTAAGAAATTGGTTTTAGGGTAAAAAACCCCCCCTTCTGGGGAGAGAGGGGTGGAAACTTCATTTTTGCATTATATTAATCATCTTAACAAATTAATTGGTATTATTAAGAGACTTTTAATCCTTGTGTACAAATTGCTACATTCATTTTTATTAATTGTCAAGTTTGAACTTTTGGGCCTTTTTTACTTTCTCTTACCTATGTATATATGTAATATATATATAGAGAGAAAGTATTGGATTCATGTCAAAAATTCGATGTCGAGATTTTGATGGATCTTCACGTTTTGAGGTCCCCTGAATCCAAAAAAGTGGTTTTCGCGACATGGTCTGTCTGTGTGTGTGTGTGTGGGTGGGTGTGTGTGTGTGTGTGGGTGGGTGTGTGTGTGTGTGTGGGTGGGTGTGTGTGTGTTCAATTTTAAGCATGAAGGAATTGAGCTAGGAGGTTGAAATTTTATATTTAAGTTAAACACCCCCCGGGACCGGAAAAATAAGCTTTTAATCAAAATCGGCCAAAGAGTACTAGTACTTTACTGATGTACTTTTTCAGTTTTTTTCGATTTTCTCAAAATTCGCTCTAACGATTTTGATTAAAATTCAAAAATCAATTATTTTTTAGATGCTCTTTCAAATGTATATTCTCGTTTTGCCCTCAAAATTGTTTGAAGACCACTTTACTCTTGCACTCCATAGAAAAGATAGGAGAAATGGTTGCCATGGTAACAAAATATAAATATTTTCCCATACTTATAAATTAATTTTACATCTGAATTCAAATATTCCCTACTGCCGGGAACTAAATACATGTCGACACAAAAAATCTGGTGTGACAAGCACAGTACACAACTTTCGATTACCGAAGGTAAGAGAAAGTTGTGTGCTGTGCGCCAGTCACACCAGATTTTTTAAAGCTATTATCAAGAACGAAAACAAATAATAAATAGACTACATCTTACCAATATTTTCTATTTTGTCATCATTGGCGTCATTTGAAGGGGGGGGGGGGCATTTGATCTCCCAAGTGCTCTGATTTTTATAAAATTTTATTTTTATTATTCGAAATTCCTATCGGGATCCCCATTTATTTACCCGAGGTGCTTTCGTGTACGAAGACACACACCTCAAACCCAACCGGCCTCTGGCCGTAGCCATCTACCGGCACCCCCGTGAAGTTACATTATTTCCTATCTTAAACTCCTCCTCCTGCTTTCGTCTCTAGCTAGTGAACTAATCTTTATTACTGGTTCCACCCGGTTCCTTATATCCAACCTCTTCTATGCTGGAGAGAATGTCCTAGTTTGAGAAAGGACTCCCTCAGCACCGACTCCTTTCAAAGAATGCATCACTGAGAGGGAATCTTCTTTAAGTCCCTTCCACAGGACGGGATGTCACAGCAACTCCCTCTCCTCGTAGAGTTGCCAGGGGGCTATTGTGGTGAGATCCAATATATCCAATCCAGTGTCTGCTTGAGAATTTAAACATTTTATTTTTATTTAATGAAAGTATCCCGCACCCCCAGCTTTTGAACAGGGATGTTCTTTGTAGAAGCCGACACACAAACCCATTACACCATCGTGCCCTCCTTCAAAGAAAAATAGAAAATTTAATTATATGTATAATAATTTTTACTATTTTTCATTTTTCCGGAAAGGGAGTTAGTTGCTGTGTCATCCTGCCTTTTTGAGGAAGTGTCGTAAAGAAGGTTCCCTCTCAGTGATGCATTCTTCGAAAGGAGTATGAGGGAATCCCTCTATAAACTTGTACATCCTCCTTAGCATAGAAGGTTGGATAAAAGGAGCAGGTTGGAACCAGAAATAATGTAACTTCACGGGGTTCCGGTAGATGGCTACATCCAGAGGGCGGTTGAGTTTTAGGTGTATGTCTTCGTGCACCAAAGCATCTCGGGTAAATAAACGGGGATCCCGAAAAGTATTTCAAATAATAATAATATTATTTTTCTTTGACTGTCTCTCCTAGTAATATACAGTATTTAATTTCATTTAGTAAATCAAAACCTTTAGAAGTCAAAATTTTCTCGTCTCTACACAAAAAGAAATCGGGCGTGCCAGCGCATCACCAGATTTCTTAATACAAGTTGCAGAAACATTTTGCATTTTTATGAAATTTCTTTCTTTCTTTTTCCTTTGATTGAGCGAAAACCTCAGCAATATTTCTTTGCCACAGGCCTTTTAAACTCTATGATTTCACTTCATCTTCTTCTTCTATAACTTCATAATCTTTGTTTAAAGAGTAAAAGGACCTGTTTGACTATAAAATAGAAGGCGAAGAGTGTGTGTGTGTGTGTGTGGGAGTTAAAATCATTTCTCTTGGCGTTTTCTGTTCCTTAAAAGGAATTTGATAGTCAAAGGATTATAATATATCATGATATTAGATATCCAAACCCACAAAGTTTCCCTTCTATGCGACTTCAATCATTTCTATAGAGAGAGAGAAGGAATAATTGAATAATAAAAATCAATAGAAAATGCATCAAGAAAAAGATATTATAATAAAATATCTATTTTTTTGATTTATTTGTGATAAAGCTGTCGTATTTATTTACAAGATGCACGGCCCGCCTTCTGTGGTCAAAGCACCAAGTTATTATTTAATTTTTACTTTCTCGTATAGTTTGCCAAAAAATTCGACTTCAAGATTTTGATGATTCTTCACGTTTTAGACCCATTTTGGGCATTATGTCGGTTTGTGTGTGTGATTGCTCAGGGGCCCACATCTTGTGGGTACGTGGATGGCGACCACGAGCTACCCGAGCCTGGGACAGGCACTCCTTCACTTCTTTAAATGTCTGTTTCTTCCTTGCTCTTTTCAACAATCGTCAGACTGTGTGACGGGCCGGCCTGTCCTATTTCTTCCAGTCGTAAAAACTTTGGGAGGGAAAGAGTGACCGCCGCAGACCCCGCATCGCGGGGAGAGAAGAAGAAGTTTATTCAGAATTTTTGAAATTTTAAATTTTTTTTATTATATTATGATAAA
>JAKCPI010026557.1:0-14916 GCA_023213315.1 Euborellia annulipes | reverse complement strand
TTTCTTAAATGATAAGTGAGATTAATTTCATTAATGAAATATATATATATCCCTAAACAAGATTGTTAAAATGAACTCTTTTATACAGTATAGCTTACGTTATGCAAGTGTTTGGTCTTCGAAAATTCACCCCTCATTATTTATGTTTCTTTTTAAGATCCTTTAGTTCTAGAAAAGCTACAATTTATGGTATTTCAAGGAATGTCTTAAAATCCCTAACGAGTTTCTTAACTGATTCCAGATGGATGTCTCGTTTCTTTCCTTAAATTCTTTACTATTTATTGTTTTCAGATTTTCAGATTTCTTCATTCATAAATAATATTATAATTTATTCTATTCATTGATTAATAAAATTTAATTTAATTTTTCACGATACACGCTTAATTAAAAAACTGGTGAGATTGGCCCCAAATGTCTCTTGCCTTCGGTAATCGAAAGGTGTGGGATGTGCTGTAACATCATATATTTTTGTGTTGAAATGTATTTACTTCAATATTATGGACTATATATATTTTTTAGTCTTTTCCGCATCTTTGACAATATAGACTTAAACGACTCTTATTATGTTAATTAAATATATACTGTATAATTCAGACACAATTATTTATAACAGTCCGATAATATATTAAATTTTCAAGATCTATATATATGAATAAGTATATATACCGTTGATATTGAATTTCTCTAGCTAAAGAATTTAAGTGAGAAATAAAAAAAAATAAAAAAATTCCCCTGGCCAGCCACTTATAAGATCAGCCAGGGGACAGACAGACATCTTAGTGTACATATATGTTGGTGTTGGTTGAGGGTCCCGTGGCCTGATGCAAAGAGAAGAGATTTTGAGTTCGATTCCCGGTGGTCATGGGATGTTTAGCTCACCAACAAATAAACTTAGAAAATATAGTCCAATAAGTCAAGTGTATATGAGTGCGAGTGGAAAAAAAGTGTGAATGTTAAAAAAAAAAAAAAAAAAAAAAATTAAATTATAATGCTTCAAAAGTTTAATACTCTTTGAAATGCTGCATCTCTCTACCATCTCTGGAAAATTCTATAAAAAAATTTTTCAACTTTTTTGTAAAGTTCTCCAACTAAGTTTTACTTTTTTATTAAATATTTTTTATTTGAAATTAAAATTTTTTATTATTGTTATTTAAATTATTTTTTTTAATTAAACGAATTTTATTTTTGACTTTTTTAAATTATAACGCTTCAATCGTTTTATACTCTTTGAAATGCTGCATCTCCCTAGTGATATCTCTGGCCTTCATTAGTTGTGTTCAGTGATGTGATTGTGTGTCATGTTATTATTTAGTTAGTGAAAGTGTTAGTGTTTCATTTAATATCCTTTCAGAATAATTTTTGGTGAGTTTATTTTTCTTTATTAATGTAAATATTTTTATCTATTTCATTTATTATTTTATTTCAATCAATCTTTATTTGGTTTAATGGTTTGATTAGCAAATGACAACACAACCTCACTTTAAGAATTTAATCCAAAATAACATATAAATTTATTTAAAATAAGAATATTTTTCTTCATTTAAATATAAAAATTTGCTATTTTAACAAATCATTTAAATTAAAAGTTTTAATCGGTGAGAAGTTTATCTGTCAAAGAGAAAATGTAGATATAAAAATTCTTTTTTAATTAACTCAAAAGTCAATGAGAATTAATAAAATAAAAATATTATTTGATATTTAATCATAAAATTTTTATTTCAATGGATTAAAAAAACAAAACAGAAACAGATCTTTCAATTCATTATTCGATAAACGTCAATTGTATTTTTATATCATACAAATATTTTTTTAATATTTATTTTAATTTTACAAATATTTGTTATCTTTGACATTCGGTAGAACTTTAGAACCAGAGACTGGTCCTTGTGTTTCCCTATCCAAAACGCATAGACAAACGCTGATTCAAAAGTTTTACATTTACTGAAATTCAAACAAGTGTTATTTAGTGAAAAATCAATATATATTTTTATTTTTCAACTTAATTAATAAAAAGGAATAGGAAATATATTTTTAAAATAATATAGAGGCTATAAATAATAATATCTAACCCACACACTTTTCAGCTGACAATTGAGTAAATATATATATACATCATTTAATGAATGAATTAAAATAATCCTTTTTTAATTTCGGATTCCCAATGCTAACAATTGAATTATTTTTATCAAGGGCGTAAATAACACCTAGCAGGTCACATAAAAAATATATAAAAGAATTTTTTTTTTTTTTTTAATCACCCTCTCTCTCTCTCTCACTCCCACCCCCACACCCACACCCACTCAGCCTTTTCGGCACCTTAGGCCATTTAAGACTTTGACGATAAGAGTTGTATTGAATAGATGGGTGGGGGGTGGGGTTTTTTTTCTTCAAGCCTCGTGTTGTGCAAAGGGGAAAAAAAAAATCTGCGGGCGGCGGGGGCCGGAGCCGGGGGGGTTGGGGGGGGGGGGAAGGCCCCCCTCCAACAACAACCAGGGGACTATAAAAGAATTTAAAAAATAAAATTTAGTAAACACATTATCATCAAAAAAATTTTACAATTCCTTAAATATCTTTAAAAAACTTTTTGATAAATACTGATCAATAGTGAGTTTTTTCTGTGGAATTATTATTGAGTAAATGGATAGCGCTGATTCCAAAAAGGCCATCAGTTTTGCCCCATCAGGAAGAGTTTTAGAGATATAGATAGAGAAAATTAAATTTTTATTGAAAATGTTCTCTAAAGTGACTCTAATTTTGAATTTTCAAGATTTTTTCAAGACTTCACCCCTTAAAACTATTCAGATAGTTAAAATACATAGAAATATTCCAGTTTCAGTACAATCTAAGGTGATTTAGTGGTGCAAAACATGACTAAAAGTTTGGAAAAATCGAATTTTTTTTGGGTGGGTGGCAATCACTATAGTTACGCCTCTGCTTTTTATTATATTGTTCATTGCCTATTTATAGCTTAGTTTGATAATATTTTCAATCTTATGTTATAGGTCCCGGACACATGGTGCTGCTCCTCTGGACCTTGAGTTGGCCTTAGGCGGTGGCGGCCCTTCTTCCTCAGCCTGGTACCATCATCACCCTCACCATGCAGCTCCTGGCCCAGGTCCAGGGCACTCGCCTAGTCCTCTACCTATCGACTGGCACGAACGATGCGTCCAATTACAACTGGAATTGCACCGATTTCGACATCAGGCGGGCCGGGTTCGCGACATGCTCAACGATAAGGTAGAGACAGACACGCAACTTGCTTTTTTTATGATTATTAAGAAAGTAAATCAATTCTATCAGAAAGAAAAGTAATTTAAATACATATATCTAGCCAAATTTAACAATTTTTTCCTGAAGTTTTTTTGTCATCTGATTATATTGGTTTTCGTTTTTCTCTTTTTTTAAGAATATTTAAAGATATTGATAAAATTTCATTGAGTTGAATGACTCTAGATATTTAATTAGAAGAGATACGAGCCTTCCCGGACAGTAGCCAGATGAAATAAAAAACCTTTATATTTTGTTCCCGACGTTTTGAGTGTTAGTCGCGCTCATCCTTAGGGCAAGCAAAACTGAGTGCAGCTAACACTCGAAACGTCGGCAACAAAATATAAAGGTTTTTTTTTTCATCTGGCTGCTGTTCCCGGGAAGGCTCCCGTCTCTTTCTTCTCATTTAAATTGATTAATTGAATTTTACATGGAATTTGATTTTCTGATATATTTAAATGTTTGTAGTCACCACCGAATACATTTAACCAATCATTTGATTAATTTCTTGCCCTCTTATGCCTTTTTCAATGTCTTCCAAAGGTTTAAGCTTATATACTCAATCGAAGGAAGAGAAGAGCCCCAGGTGGCTCAAGGTCCCAGTTGGTCTTAATATAAATTAATTATAATTAGCCTATTCTTAAAATAAATAAATTAATAGACGATTCCGATCAAATGGCTTCATAAATTGAAACAAAATTTTATATATACGTATATAACTTTTGTTCAAATAATGAAACTTTTTGGCAACAACCAAATAAGCGATTGATTCTCATAGTCTATATAAATGTGTTTTAATCAGTGGCCGGCTCATGAGTTTAATGCCGGGGGGGGGGGGCAGCACCACCGGGGCTATAAAATTTTTTTTTCATTTTTACCTTTTTTTTTTGGAATTTTTTTCCTCCCGTGAAAATCATTTTACCTTTTTTTTTTTGCATGCGAGTCTCATCCCATTTTTTAAGAATCTGGTTTCAGCCGGCCGAAAGTTTCGGCTACTTTTTGGCCGAAACTAAGATTTTTGGCCGAAACTGGCCGAAACCGTAACCGAAACCGAATATTCGGTCGGTTCCTAGTTAGAATGCGGTTAAAAAAAAGGAACCCCGGCGCGCTGTGCGGCGACTAGCTGATGCTTCGCTCTGCGCATGCTCGGACGGCGTCCCAAAACTCCCATTCGGCTCAAGCTTACACGCGTCATAGCACCAGCAGCCCCCACCATACCTCTCTCCATATAACTGCATGTTGATGGATTGGGGCGTTCAGGACAGCGTCCGACGGCTATAAATACGCACTTTTCGCGCTTTTTTTGCCTGTTTTTTCCCTATATTTTCGATGTACGCGACTGATAAAACACTTTGGTTAGTTAGATGTATAATTATAATTGAATGGGTATTTAATTATTTTTTACTTTTTCAAATCTTTAGGAGGGGCGGCGTCCGAGAGTCCTTATGGGAGAGCCGCCACTGAGTTTTAATCATTTAATTATTGTTTATTATGATTTATTCAACTATTTTGTTTGATACTTTTTCTATCTTTGAAGCGCATAGGAGAGATTAAAAGATTTTCGACTAAAAATTATTCGCACATTGGTGATTAGAATAATTTAGTCTATATATATTATTTTATTAAAATTAATTATCAAGATAGTTTTGAATTTCTAAGTAAGTAGGCTAAAAGCCAAAAACGGAGTGCATAAATTTGTTTATTTTTACTTGTTTCTTGCAACCCAAATGGCCAAATCGCTAATGAATTTGTTGATAAATTTTTCTAGATCTCTTCTTAGCTTAGCTAGTAAAAAATTAAAATTAGGAGGGATATTCATATTATATAGCTATAGTTTATATTTCACTTTTTAAATTTCAACGTCAAACTCAAAAAAAGATGAATATTTATTTATTTTTTTAATGAAAACAAAGCTATTTAAAATTCACATTCATAACAAGCCTTTCATTTAAATATATAATTTAATTCGTCTTTTATTGAAAACAAACTTGAAGACAAGACTAGTGATGAGCAGGTCTCTACTTGGCTCTCATTAAAAATTACAAAACTCAAATGAATAATTATAGACTTTTCTCTCTTTTACAAATCATTTGTATCCGACATTGCTTATTCATTACTCTCAAATGTTCTGTCATTTTGAGAAATTCCTTTAATTATACAAAGATTATAATTAGACGAATTATTTAATGATCTGTAAAACATTTTTTTTTTTATCTTAATTATCACACAGTTTGGGAAAAAAGCTTTTAGTAATTAGTTCATTCGAGAAAAGTTGAGAAATTTGACTTTGTTTTTCGTTTTGGTTCCGTTTTTATATTAATATTTTGCTAGGACATTATTTACTTGTTAGTCAAATATTGAATAGTTTCACTTCTCTTCTAAAAGGACACACTTCATTGATCGATTACTTTCTCTTACCTCTATGTATGTTAATATACTAGTATTGGATTCATGTCAAAAATTCAATGTCGAGATATTGATGGATCTTCACGTTTTGAGGTCCCCTGAATCCAAAAAAGTGGTTTTCGCGACCTGGTCTCTCTGTGTGTGTGTCCATGAGTCTATATGTCTGTCTGTGAACAAAATATCTCAAGCACGAAAAGAGCTAGGAAGTTTACATTTTATATTTAAGTTAGGCACCCCAATGGGACTGGACACGAAGCTTCTGAACAAAATCGACCAAAGAGTGCTAGTACTTTGCTGATGCACTTTTTCAGGTTTTTTTTTCTCGATTTTTTCAAAATTCGCTCAACGATTTTGATTAAAATTCAAAAATCAATTATATTTTAGATGCTTTTTAAAATGTATATTCTCATTTTTCTGTTGAAATCTTCTGAAGACCACTTTAGTCTTGTACTCCAAAAAAATTAGGTGTTGGCTGTGTCTTCTACACAGCCGGTGGCTTTTTAACGTGACAACGTCTTTTGCTTGACTTCAAAAAAAAATTTTTTTTCTCTTACCTATATTGAAATATAAAGAGAGAAAGTATTGTTTTTTTTACTAGTAGTTTGTTTTCATAAATAAACATGTTCAAACATTTTCATTGAAACAATATATGACAGGCGTGGCCAAACTTTTATCCATTAAAGGCGACTTATGCTTAAAAAATGAGGTTTTTCGAGAAAAAAACTAATTTTAGCGTTAATTACTCGGGATTTTTTTATTTATTCTATTAGAGGTTATCTTTCTGCACCAAATGACATCTCATTTAGTCAGATCTGATTAGCCGTTCGGAATCTACAGGGGTTTAAAATTTCGAAAAACGAAATCCCGCCGAGTGCTCTCATGCGGTAAAATGACGTCATATCAAAAAAATGAAAAAATTACCTCTGGGCATTGGACCACTCTTTCTAAAACTATATTTAGATTTAATGTAGCTTTTACGGTCAAGTAGCTAGGCGTTACATAAATAGGGCTATTTTTCGATATTTTTTTGCCTAAAAAATGAGGTTTTTCGAGAAAAAAACTAATTTTGGAGTTAATTACTCGGGATTTTTTTATTTATTCTATTAGAGGTTTTCTCTCTGCACCAAATGACATCTCATTTAGTCTGATCTGATTAGCCGTTCGGAATCTACAGGGGTTTAAAATTTCGAAAAACGAAATCCCGCCGAGTGCTCTCATGCGGTAAAATGACGTCATATCAAAAAAATGAAAAAATTACCTCTGGGCATTGGACCACTCTTTCTAAAACTATATTTAGATTTAATGTAGCTTTTACGGTCAAGTAGCTAGGCGTTACATAAATAGGGCTATTTTTCGATATTTTTTTGCCTAAAAAATGAGGTTTTTCGAGAAAAAAACTAATTTTGGAGTTAATTACTCGGGATTTTTTTATTTATTCTATTAGAGGTTTTCTTTCTGCACCAAATGACATCCTATTTAGTCTGATCTGATTAGCCGTTCGGAATCTACAGGGGTTTAAACTTTCAAATTAGAATTTACCGCAGCACGGTAAAATAAAATGGTAGGAAAAAATAAATGGTGAAATCTTTAGCTGAAAACTCATTCTTTCTAACCGTATATTTCCCATAATTATATCTCTTAAGACAGAAGAGTTATTAAAGCCGATAAACTTTTTCGTGCATGCCCCTCTAACCTGCCTCTATAGACACATGATTTGTAAGACGTTGTCACGTCAAAAGATGGAGAAATGGTTACCATGGTAACAAAATATAAATATATTCTCATACTTATAAATTTTACATCTTGGAAATCGAGTGTACAGAGAGGGTCAATATTAAGTCCCACCCATGCGTTTTCTACTTGTGATTATTTCATTGTTTTTATAAAAGAAAATGAAAATCCTTACAGGAAATTTTCTAGGTTTGAACCATGAAAGCTTCCATTAAAAATATATAATATTTTTGTAAAAACAATGAAATAATCACAAGTAGAAAACGCATGGGTGGGACTTAATATTGTCCCTCACTGTACCTTACTGTGGGAAACTAAATATATGTCGACACAAAAAATCTGGTGTGACAAGCACAGAAAACTACTTTCGATTACCGAAGGTAAGAGAAAGTTGTGTGCTGTGCGACCAGTCACACCAGATTGTTTCCTCTCGCACTTAACCACACATACATTCGGCAACTCAGGCCATATAAGACTACGATTACCGTTTTTTTTATTAATAACTAATAAATAGAGACCGGACAAAAAAGCATAAAAAAATGAAAAAAAAAAAAAAAAAAAAAAAAAAAAAGCTTAAAAAAGCATAAAAAACTTGAATAAAAAGTTGTTAAATAAGCATAAAAGTTGAAAAAAAGCATCTCATAAGCAATTTTTACTCATACCAAAGGAGTATACAAATTTTTTTTTTAAATAAACTAAATTTATTCCGCCCCGCCCTGCGAAAAATTTTGTTTTTGCGGAACCAAATTTTTTCATCCTGCGGAAAAATTTTTTTTTACAGGGCTATATTTTTTCGCACTGCGGGGTTTTTGGAATTTTTTTTTTTTTTTTTTGGGGCCGGGCCCCCTCCCCCCCCCCTTATATACGTCCCTGGTGTATGCGTGTGCGAATGGGAAAAAAGTGTGTTTTTTAATAAAAAAAAAAAAAAAAAATTATAAATATTCGTAAAATAAGTTCAAATAAGCACGAAAGGGAAAAAAAAGCATAAAAACTCAAAAAAAGCATAAAAAATGCAATCTCACTGCACTTAGTTTTTCCTAATTCGTATAGAAATTGAATATCTAATGGTTGCTTATAAAATTGAGCAATAAGCATTTTGCTTAAAATCCGGTCTCTACTAATAAATATTCATTTGGGGTCCAGGCATTCTTATTTAAGCCTTTATGGAAGTTAATTTATAATATTAGTAGTTGTTATAAGATATTTTTTTTTTCTTAGAATTTTATTTTCTAAACTCTTTGTAAATATGTAAATCTTATCAAACTTGATAAAATTTTTTGAAACTTATTCGTTGAAATATTCTTTCTTTCTTTTCTCTTATTTTAAGAGAATATGAACAAAGTTGTTCATTTTACATCTCTTTTACTTGATATTTAATTTTATTTTTCAAAAGTTTCCAAATATAAGTCTATATTTTCTCATTTCATAACTCATAGTCCCATCTATCCCTTGAGGTATTTGCTTTTTCCGTATGCCTAATGGCTTCTTCTTTTTATGATCGAGTCCAATTCTTATTTCTACTGTAATATTGATAACTTTGTTTACATTAATTTTATTTAATTTTATTTTATTTAATGAAAAAATTAAATTATTATCCTTGTATTGCACTATTTATATCACAGGTATGGAAATCGTTAGCGTTGAGTTTGATAAAATCGGAAAAAATAATCATAAAGATAAAGTTGTTCATGAAGAAATATTGTAGTATTTTTTTTTCACAAGCCTCTGTTTCCTTGCCCTGGAGTACCTTACTCAAATATCCAATTTTTACCCGTATATACTGACTATTTTGCGCGACCCATTTTTTTAGACTCAGGGGGCTTCAAGCTTGTATTTCGATCAAAATCCCGTCATCAAGTTTTTAATACGATCGCAATACTTTCTATGTATTATCACCTTTAGGTAAGAGAAAGTAAAAACTCATTCCCGACGGTTTCCCTTTGAAACATTGATCTGTAAATTTAACGTCCCTTTATGAATACCCCCTCCTCTTTTCTATAAGTATCCCTTAGGACCCATTTATGAAATTTTTTCAGATTTCAGGGTGCATTTGTCCCTCGACTAGACTAGGTTTTTTTTTTTTTTTTTTTTTAAATTGATAATTTCTAACGTGTACACGGACGTATCCAACGACCGCCGTTTCCACGACAACGCGGTGAGGTGTCTATGTGGCTGGGCAAATTGTCACGAACCCTTGCCCAGCCAATTGCTCCTTGGGGACACATCAGACCAGAGGCCGTGACGGATTAAAAAAAAATAAGCTTGCCATCATTTTGGTTATATTTATATCCATAGAGGCAGGACAGACCCGGTGATGTCCCTATGTCGTCGACCCTCTTTCGCGACTGAAGAGTAAACAAGCCCGCAACCCTTGTTCATTTCTAACCACTATGAAAAACATTAAAATTTAGTACTGTTTTGCGTATGTTCACCTGATATATATAAAGTACTTATATAAGCTTAGATTAGAGAGGGGCGCTTGCCATTCCCAACACAACTATCTTACTCTAACTTTGAACTTTGTTGATAAAGTTCTTCTTGTCTTTATCTTAACACAGCCAGCTAGAAATACGCAGTTAAGAGATTCGATATTTGAAATTTCTTCTTATATCTTATGACATTTTATATACATATTTCATTAATTAGAATATTCACCCTAAAATTATGTGTAGTCGTATAATATTTTCGTATACCTTCAAAATCAGAATATAAATAGGAAAATTATTTTCTTCTGAATGATAATTTTTACTTTCTCTTACTTATATATCCCCTGCTGTGAATCAGGTGGCGAAAGTCTGAAAATTCAATTTTTGATTTAAGCCTACAAAACGTTTTTAAAACGTCTTCTTACTCTCGGGCTTGATGTAGCTGGTAGCGCGCCTCTCTTGTATACCAAGGGTCGAGGGTTCGGATCCCAGCTAGAGATACATTTCCATTAGATTTAAAAAAACCGACCCACCATTCACCCGAAAGATCATTTAAATAAAATTATTAAACCTCAACATTTCTTTCTCCTAAACATCACAATTAAATTATATACAACTACAATAATATTTGCCATAAAATGTCCGTGTGTTGCATTATCCTGCGATGAATTGTCAGAGTATTTGCTTTTTTCTAAAAATTATCTGTTTTTACCTTTTAAAGGAACTATCTTCTTAGAAACTGCTGAATTTATAGCCACCTCATTCCTTCTCTAAGGCTCTAGGAAAGATAAATAAGAACTTTTTGATTTATTTCTACATCAAGTTTCGATATTTCTAGGCATAAGATTTAATAGTAAAAGTATTTTTTCAAACCCTAACATTTATACAAACGAACACAATAAAAAGAATAAATTTCCCAAAATCAATTAAATTGTATAATAAATTTAAGAAAATTAATAGCCGAATTTTAGAAAGGAGGAAAAAAAAACGAGTAACCAAGAGGAGGGAATTTATGTGTCTTTCTCCCTTCACTGAAAGTTAATGTTTCGACTTTGGTTGGATCCCCAGATACTGATAATAGAGAGGAACTAAAATGCGACACGCAATGAGAGAAACGAAAGACCTCGGGGAGCTAAAAAATTAAACCGCTACCGGTGATCAAAACGGTGGTAAAATAATAAAAACTAAAATCCAGACCACTTGGTTTTTAGTGTTATTACGAAGGTGGGTGTCTATAAACCGACGTCAAGAGGTGTGGGAAGAGAGAGATAGAATTCGCTTCCCTTCCCAAATGCAAGTAAACATGCACCACGGAGGCAAAAAAATCCTTTCTCTCATTTCTCACATTCCGGCAAAAAAAAACCTTCTTTTATCCCACAAATGATATTACTTTTTGAGTTTTTTCCCTCGACTTCGAGACTTGACCCATTACATACAAACGACTGAATTTCTTTGCGGCAAATTAAATAACGTCAACTATAAAAATTTAGTTTGTTTGGATATTAAAAAGAATAAATTTTATTTTGTACAAATCCTCCTCTAAATTGAGAATATTTACTTAACACCAAATGCTATTTATTTCATTCTACACTAATGTTAGATCTTGATTGGTAATATTAACTGTTTGACAATACATCTATGTCTAGTATATATCATCACATTATTAACCGCTTGATCATTATATATAATGATTAGGGCGAGAATAATACTACTCAAGGTATAATTAGAGGCATCTTGTAAATGTTTGTTTTTCTATTTATTAGCTCTCTCGAAGATAAAATGAACCTGATAATTTGTTTAATGCAGAGAAATATTTATAAAAGGATTAATATTAATAAGTAATTTTTGCTTGAGCTCCATCTTTTCCTCATAAATTAAAGTTTATAAATCGTTTAAAATTTCGATATTTGGAGCTGTAATAAATATTTACATAATTTTCGTTGTTAAGTTTTAAAGTTTTTCAGCTCGTATATTCTCGCACTTTTGAAAATACGAATTTTAAAATCAATAGGCCTTAAGCAGTGGCGGTTTTACGCCCAGGAGGTGAAGGGTCCTTCAAATAAAAATGTATTTTTATATGATCTTTGATCACTAGTTGCATTTTGAGAGAAAAATTGTATAAATAAAAATAAAATTCTTATTTATTTGAATGCAATTATAACGTCCTTGATTTCCATTAGATTTAAACTGGTTACCATGGGCACTAGTTGAAACATTAAAAATATGTATTTTTTTTTTTTCCTCCCCCCTTTACTCAAAACTCACGGCGCCGGGGCACCCCAACCGGGTATATTTATTATATATTGCTGAAATTTGATAGATTCTAAATCAACAAAACATTTTCTCTAGGTTATATGTTTCAAGGGTTTACTTAAATTTTAAAATCAAATTAACATTTTAACGATTTATTGAAATCAAAATTAAATTTTTATACTTTATGTACATTTCGGCATTGCTGTCATCCTCAGAAGTGATTGACATTTAATTGCACAAAGAGAATGTGTTTTTACAAAGTCTTAATACATAATAGAATATACATACCTTTATATGTACATAACTTTAACTTTGTATATGTAGGCCTATATTCGATTATGTATTAAAACTTTGTAAGAACGCATTTTCTATATGCAATTAAATGTCAATCACATCTGAGGATGTCAGCAATGACGAAATGTACATAAAGTGTAAAATTTAATTTTGATTTCAATAAAAGTGTTAATTTGATTTTAAAATTTAAGTAAACCCTTGAAACTTATAACTTGATTTCCAGGGAAAAGTACTTAATATCGTATTTATCTAGGTATTTTCTCCAGGAGGGGACAAAGGGCGCCCAAAAGGGAGAGTTCAATCGTTCACCCCCTCTGGCCTCTGTATTTAAGATCTCAAAAACCTTCGAATAGGAAGATACACGTATTATATTTTTTTTTTTATTTTACTATTTCTATAAAGAATTTAATGACAGGAGATGGCAGCCTGGAAGAAGTAGTCTCTTCACCAATGAAACTCACAAACCGAAACATTGATGAAGAGACTACCCTTTCCTGGCTCCATCTCCTCCCATTGATTTCATAGTTATTCACAGCCCCTTCCATATCCGAAAGAAAACTATAATGAATTTTTAATTAATTTTTATTACGTAAACTAATAAATGTATTTGGTTCTTTCAAAAAGTACTTGATCATTAGTCTCTTAGAACGTTTTTCTAAGCTCTTGAATCACTCTCCTTTTTAGTTAATTGATTTTTAAATGAAAATTTATTTGAATTGAGAAGGTTAAATAAAATAAATAAGGCTTTCTTGATTCAATTGAGAGTATATAAAAAAGGGGAAGTCTCTTAATTGCTCAGATAATTTAGTTTAATAGACAATATATATATTAGAGATTTAATTTGTTCCAAAATCTAAATTAATTTTGTCAAAATGTTTTATTCCCCTAATAAAGTAAGAGATATTTAACCTACATTTACTTTCTCTCAATTTCCTTAAAATACTTCACCTAATGGTTTAATCAATGAAATGACAATTGAGAAGGAACGTTAAAAAAAGCCTCTCAAAGGATTTAAATAAATTTCTTCTAAACATTTTAAAATCATTTATATAAATCGTTAAATATATTTCTTGATATTGTTTAGACAAATGAGTTTTGGAATTAGATTAATCCTTGCTAATCAAAGAGAGAGGAAAAAAGGGCCAACAAGCATGCAACATGTTTTACTTGCTCATTATTCATTGTTAATGGTTTTCTTGTTAGAAATGTCCATTTTTTTAAGGGGTTTCGTAATGTCTATTTTGTGTTACTTATCAAGGAAAACAATGTTAGCTCGGAGGCTCTTGTTTAATAGATTTTTTTTTTTTTTTAGTCCGGCCTTCACTTTTACTGTTCGCAATAAACCGACACCAATATTTCGGAATTTACTATTGATTTGAGTTTTAAGGCCAATTTCTTTTCTTTTTTTTTTATTTCACAAACTTTTTTGATATTGTAACAAATTGATCTTTCGTCAAAATAAGATGAACTTTTTTTTTTTTACTATTTCTTTTGATTTATTTTAAATTAAATTAAGATCTATAAATAATAAATCACATAAGATTAATCCATATTTCCAAAAAAAATAAATAAATAAATAAATAAATCTAATATAGTTGGCATAGGCGCCGGAACGGGGGGGGGGGCAAGAGTACATTGCCTCCACCCCCTGGCATCCTATAGGAGGGGCAATATGTCTTCTTTTATTTCATTTATTTTTAAAAATGATATATTTTTACTTTTGAAAAATAAAATCTTCAAATTAAAAAAAGGAAAATTAAAAATATTTATTTCCTTCAAAAGTATAAATATACCCTAAAAAAATTTTTGATAAAATCACTAGCAAATTTTTTAAAATTTTAATTTTATTAAAATTGGAATTTTATTTTAAATTTTTAAAACTTTATAGTATATTTCTTTTTGTTTTATAATTTTTGAACATATTAAATTATTTTAATTAAAAAAAATTTTTTTTTGCCTCCCTGATTCAAATTCGTTCCGGCGCCCCTGATAGTTGGGAATCTAACTCGGAACCTCCACCTACCCCCGGAGGGATCCATATCCATTGGTTTTAATTAGATTGCTTATAAAATAATGATTTATTCTCATTTTGCCATTGAAATCTTCTGAAGACCACTTTACTCTTGTACTTCATGGGAAAGATAGGAGAAATGGTTGCCATGGTAACAAAATATAAATTTTTTCCCATGATTTAAATTTTACTTCTTGAATTCAAATGTACCGTTCTGTCGGAAAATAAATATATCTCAACACAAAAAAAGCTGGTGTGACAAGCTCAGAACACAACTTTCGACTACCGAAGGTAAGAGAAAGTTAGTTGTGTGCTGTGCGACCACCCACACCAGATTTTTTCTCTTTACAATTTTTATATCTGGTCACCCTATACAAACAAAAAATGAGAAGATATTGATAAGAAAATATCATTAAAGGTTTTAATAAATTTCGATTTTATTATTTTGGTATTCGAAAAATATTAATCTGAAAATTTAATTAAAATTCTTCAAAAAAAAGACAAAAAAAATTAGATGATATTCTCCTC
>JAKCPI010026555.1:0-12606 GCA_023213315.1 Euborellia annulipes | reverse complement strand
AATTGCTACCCAAAGCAAGCAATATATCAAAAATCCATTAATAATCCGTGAATCGTTCTAATGTGTCACAATGATTCTGGGAGTGGTTACATTTAGGATTTATTTATTTTTTGTATTTATTCTTTTGGCTCTTGGCTTACCTCTGTTCAATGGGTAAACCGTCAGGTCCGAACACGTTTCTCGGATACGATTCCAAGGCCTATTAACTTAGAACATAGGCTAATAAAGAGAAATCCTTACATCCTTCTTCCAATTTACTACCCAGATTTTTTCATTATTATCTTAATAGAAAAAAAATCGTTACATTTTCTCCAACTCTTTTTCGGTAATAATTTAATATCTTTTAGAAATCAGTATCCACAAGTTGAAATTAGAGAAGGACCTAGAGGAGAGCAATTTTAAAATTTAAAATTTCACTCACTGGGTCCACTTCCTCTCACTCTGGCCAATCAGTGAGAGCACAGGCGCAAACACACAGGAAGTCGGGGGCTAGCTCTTTGTATATTAGTATACGATATCTACTATTTTATAATTAAATAAATTTTATTTTGATTAATACTTACATGACTTTAATATTAAATTAATCATTTATTCTGAACATATGAATTTCTTTTTTTACAATATAATTTTATTATTATCTTATAACTTTTCTAATCATTTTATAAATCATTTTCAAAGGACATTATTTTTTATTTTTTAAATGTTAATTATTATCTTAGGCTTAGCACATAGAACCACGCAGAATTGTGAGGGCAAGCAAATAAGTTCATAATCTACTACCTGGTGCCCCAATCAATGAAAAATACAATCTTACCGCCAGCTACGGGAGTTTTTTAGACCGTATATTTGAATTTGAAATAAAGGGAGAGAAAGGAGGCTGAAGGGGCTAGAGAGGATCACCGCAGCTGGTGGCAAGATAATATTTTTCATTGATTGGGGTACCACGTAATAGATTATGAACTTAGTTGCCGGTCCTCACAATGCATGGTTTTTAGGCCATATATTTGAATTTTAAATAAAGAGAGAGAAAGGAGGTGAAGCGCTTAGATAAAATCATCGGACTGCCTGGGATCCGAACCCGCGACTCTAGTTAGCACGCTACCAATTACACCAAGCTCGAGGGCTACCCAATAGGTTGATTGGTGAATGAAACTTGATTATTAAAAATGTAACGTCTTCGACCAAATCCTCAACTCAGAAATTTTATAATTTTTTCCTTATAATTGAAATTTTTGATTCTTGTTCATGATTACCTAGCCATTTCTTTGACACGAGTTGCCCGTCAAAAGTGATTATGTTTCATACTAAATAATAGAGCCTTCTGACGTCATGTCAGTCCCCGCCTGTCAAGAAGTCCCCCCCCTTGTTTATAAACAAACTTTTCCTCCATCTTGAGTTATTATTTAAATTTAGATAAATTCTAAACTAAAGAACAATCTCCTTAGTTTATATCTTATCTTGCAAAACATCCGACGCTTGGCGCTTTAATTTATATGAATATTTAATAACTCTTATACAATATATAGTGTCTGACTTTTTTTTTTTTTACTAAATGGATTTCTAAATTTTTTTATATCGCTTCTTTACACAACCACTATAACAAAATAATTGCCTTTGCTATTAAGTGGATGTTCAACTCCATCAGCATTATAGGAATTTTACGGACCCTCTTGGTGATGATTTATTCTGGTTTCTTGAAAGCTCCTCTTGCAAAGCTTCACAATCTCTCTTCCATTTTGTTCCTCTGTTCTTTGTCATCGATATTATTCCCTTCGAATTTGTTTGTCGTTTTCGTCTAGGGACGGAAGAAAAAAAAAATAAAGATAGGATGGGAGAGTGGAGAGGGAATATCTTTATAGCATGTGCTAAAAAAACTTAAAGACAACCGATGAGAAGCCTTAGTTTAGATGGAAGGGCGCAATTTTGGATATTTCTTTTTCTACAGTTAGAAGAAATTCTCTCGATATAAAAACCTAATGTTGATATAAAATAAGAAATTAAGCATGCGCGTACTAAAAACAACTCGTTGGCTTTTTATAAAAGATTTTTTATTAGTTAAAAGTAAAATTAAATATGCTGAATATACTCATTGATGTAGAAATTCAAATTTTGTTTTTTTGAAGGGAGGGGAATGGGGAGCTCAAAAATTTAATAACCTCAATAGCCTGCTATTTGTGATTTGTACACATTTATTTTAAATGCATCATGTGGATGTTCAGCCAATGAAAAGTCTGCATAGTGAATCTTTAGGGACACACAATCCACACGTCCGCACCAGTGACACACATTTCTTCCGATCACTTATTTTGATCTACTGTGTGCATTCCTAATGCGGCTGTGTGGATCCTGTGTGTCCCTAGTACGAGCGTGTATATCCCTGTGAGTACCGAAAGGTTTACTATGTAGACTAGCTGCTGGCGTGGGATCCCTTGATCATTTTTAAATATTTTTACTCGGGACTAATATCATATTACCGGATTAGACAGGAGATATTATAATGGGATGTGTGATCACCACTGGTGTAGCATAGGTGGCATCCAGTATGGATAATGTGGTGTCACCCTAAGAATGTAAAGAAAGTGCCAAGTGATTTTGAAATTAGAATCGGCCATCTTTTTTTAAATCGAGAGAATGCCTAAGAGTTAGGCAACCAGAAGTGGATACCGGTTGCCTAACATCCAGGTGTTCACATGATTTAAAAAAATTTGGTGAGATTAATGCACCGCACACAACTTTCGATTACCGAAGTAAAGTGCTGTGGCACCAGATGATATATTGTTTCCCATAGCAACTTAGTTCCAAACTTGACCGCTTGCGTTTCATAAGTAAAAAAAGTCAAGTGATACAAAATTTCCATAGACTCTGTATATTTCAATTGTATTTTAAATGATGACTGCTTGAAATAAACAATGGTTATTTTTCAAAATTTTAATCTCATAATTTGGATATTTTATAAACAATAAAGAATCCTAAATAAAAACAAAATTTCATAAAAATTGGAAACATTTTTTTTTAAATGTGTAAAAATTTCCAAAGGGGACCCCCCCCCCTTTTTGAATCAAAATTAACAATCAAATCCCCATAGGGATTTAAAATTGGCTCTATGGAAGGAAGAGCCGAAAAATGAAAATTCTGAAATACTACATCAGTAAGCCTACTTCAAACAATTTTCACTAAAAATTTTAATGATATATTTTTTAAAATCTAAAAATAGTTGATTTTAATCAAAAATCGTTAAAGCCAAATTTCTGAAAATCGATAATAGTCTCAATCGAATAAATCTCTCAATATAAAAATACGTTTCGACCTTATGACTATTATTAGGAGTTTTATTTAATACCAGGGCCGGAACTAGGAGATTTTTTAGGGGGGGGGGCAAAATTTAATTTGCCGCCCCCTCCCTTAAAATTTTCCCGTCTGAAAAAATATTTTACCTTTTTTTTTTAGAGACACTAAATTTTTGCCGCCCCTCTGATTTCTGCCGCCCGGGGCACGTGCACCCACTGCCCCCCCCCCCCTAGATCCGGCCCTGTTTAATACTAATTGTGGCTACCATTCTTCTCTTAACATTTTCTGATCTGCCGACGCCCTTCTTTCTATCTCTTCGTCAACATTTTTTTAAATTTACTTCACTCTCTTGAGATTTATCCGTTAAAATAAATATCTGCCATATGCCATTTTATGTAATAGATATGATACGATATATGACCTCAAATGATAGAACAAAAAACTCATAAGATAAAATTAAAAAAAAATTATTTTTATTTGATATAAATTTAGAAATACCTAAAATAAAAATTCATTTCTATAATTTTATATTTTGACTTGGGAAAAAAAACCTACTAGAATAGTCCATTATATTATAATTCTTTAATATCATCATCCGTCAATCATCTAAAAATCATTTTGTAAAAAAATTTTCTAGCTTTTTTCCGAGTTATAAATAGAGTGTATGTATTTTATTTTCCATTTCGTACTCTCTTGAAACAACATATAGGGCTTTTCATGTTGTAATTTTCGCCTTTAGTGACAAAACAATGCAATTATTTCGCAATTTGTTTTCCGGAAGTCCATGTCCCTTTGAGGGTGAGTTGGTATACAGAAATATCCTGATAAACTTGCAAATGATCGAGTGGTCTGTCCGACTGGCCTTTTTTTTTAGAGTTTCATGTGTATGGAGAGTGTGGATGTGGGTGTAGGGGTTGTTGTCAACCCAAGCGGTCCAATCCGATCCAAATCCCTTCGGGGCTCGAAATTCATCAGAATCCGCATTATCTTCGTTGCAAATAAGAACAATTCGACTGGAACAATCCGTTCATTTTTTCAAGAGCCTCACTTGTTTCCTTCTTTTATATATTATATCGCTTTCAAAAATTCTTATAGATTCCTATAAAAATAATTGATGTTCGATGGATATTAAAAAGAAAAAAAAATAGGCGTTCTCAAGTGAACTTTATAAACAAAAACAATAATAATAAAAATAATAAATGGAGGCTGTTGGCTTTTGGATTTTATTATTATTTTCAGAGTTTTATACTTAAAATTCAAAATTACGATGAAAGAGAGAACGAGATTACGTCGATTTGAATAAATGGGAGTGGAAAGAAAAGAAAAGAAAAGAAACATAAAGAAAGGGGTTGATTAATTCATATGAGGTCAGAATAGAGAGTCGGTTTAACTCCCTCTGTACTTTTGAAGGGGATTAAGATTTACAAGCTAAATAGGGAAAGGGTTCTATTATGGAAATTATTATTAAATATTAGGCGAACAAATATTAATCCTATATATTAATTATTCCTCCCATTTCTACTCAGAAGCTCACACCATTTAAAGACTCGACCTCGAGTTACCTGAGCTAAAATTAAGAACCAGAGTGTTCATGCGCATTATCATAATAAACAAATTGACGAGATTATTAACAAATATCAGGCATCTTAGAGAGTTTATTGCAGTGACGTCATTTCAATTTTTGCTTGGTGGGGGAAGCAAAAATTTTTTTTACATCCTGTACTACTTAATATAGCCTATATTAATATATAGGCCTACCATCTTCTGTACTTTTTTTTTTTTAAACATTCACACTTTTTTCTCATTCACACTCACATTCACACAGTCTTTTCGGCAACTTAGGCCATTTAAGACTTTAGACGATAACCGTTGTAATATAATATTATCTATTGTGGGTTCAGGCATTTCTATTTACGCCATCTGGTATCCAAATGGCTTAAATAAAATCATCGGACTGCCTGGGTCCGAACCCGCGACGTTTGGTATAGGAGGTAGGCACGCTACCTACTACGCCACACCCGGGGGCATCTTCTGTACTTATTTATAAAGAGAGTGTGGGCTTGTTTGTATGTAGGGGCTAAGCTCAGAATTTACTATTTTCTTCCGAAGCAAATGCCCCATCCCCTTTTTCATAGCAAGCTTCAGGCCGTGAGACGGGTCTGCTTACTTTTCTTTCTGTCTCATTTTTTATAAATTAATTTTGCGACCCCGATCTCATAGGGATAAGGCTAAGATAGAAGATTGTTAATTATTAGATAGGATCTATATTATAAATATTTTTAAAATATTCATCATTCTAAAGTATATATCATATTTCATTTATATACTATATCTTTAAATAAGACGCATGGATATCTAATACATTTTTTTTTTTTTTTACGAAAAGCTAAAGCAAAAAGAATATTATAGTTCAAACCGATATTTAATACCAGATTTTTTTTTATAAAATAAACCCTTTCCTTTTCAAAAATATTTATGTTGTTTTGAAACGGAATCTCAGCATCAATGAGGTGTATAACAATTGCTTGTTTATAACTCTACATTCCGTATAAATTATCCTTTCTCAAAACGCTGACCAATGATATTAAAAAAAAAAGATGAAAAAATAGTTTCCAACTCCTCTCCAAAGGAAATGATGTTTATATGGTAGGACATGAATTTTGTATTCTAGATTATAAATAAGAATGTATGAATGCAACTGGTTTTGAGAGAGTCAACCGAGGGTGACTGGGGGATTCCCTTGGGGTGCCATTTGCTCCATCGGGCGGGGGTCTTTTCTCTTCATTGTGTCGCCGAAGACCCATAAACTTGCTCACCGTCGATTGACCACTCGTTTCCCTCGCAAACAACCTCCGGGAACGACATATATTTATTTATTTATTTATTCACTGGTCGAACTATTAGATCGGATAGGATTCGTTTTGTAAAGGGGAGTTTCCTTCCGAATATAACATAAATTAATTATTTTTTTTTGTTATTATTTATTCATGAACAAAAAAAAAAAAAAAAACTAGTGAAAAATTTATTTATAAATTATTGCAAATTAATTCTATAGTATATCTGATCAGTCTTTTAGGGTATCACTGGGTATCACTGAGACTTTATAAAATAATAGGAGCGATTGATTATCTTAAAGAATTTAGTAAAACCCGTACGAAATGTTGTGTTAATCCCTCGTCTCTCTAAAACTTTTTATGTATTGATATATAAATGATAGCACAATGTCCGTCTGTCCGGGAGTATGATTAAGGAAAAAATGTATGTAGGACCTTTATTTGGATCGTATTAAGAAATGTCGAGAGTCCGCCGTAAGTGGGTGAAGCGACTAGTTCCAGTGAATAATTTTTGCTTGATCGCTACTCTTCCTCTTCTCCTTTCGCTGGATAAATTTGATGATAATAAAAGAAAAAAACTCTACTAAAACGTATGGAATTATTTATTTAATGACAAATTAAAAAAAAAAAAAATTGTTTATAACTTATTGATTCGATTATGAATTCGATAAAAATTATTACCCATAATCTTTCAATCTATCAAAAATAAATTTCAATAAAAATTCAAAAGCTTTGGCATTCCATTCTTTGATTACAAGGTTCATTGAAAGACTACCCATTTCAAAAGGCCATTATTTTTTTTATTAAAACATAAATTTACGTGAAAAAAAAAATACTTGGCGATAAAATTTCAATGAAAAAGTCATTTGAGGTTTTATTGCTTTTAAGTGAATCTAATTGTATTCTTAATAAAAAATAATTTATTATCTATTTAAGAAATTTTATTATAAAAACTAAAAATGGTCCCTGACCGTAGTACGCTGGTAGAGATCTCGCCTCTCCAAGGGGTTTATTTCTCAAACGAGATTCCAATTAGCTAGCAATCAATTGAAAATCTTTAATGGCAAAAAAAAAAAGAAAAATCTAAAAATGGATATTAAGATGAATGAAAATATTTTTTTTTATTGTGAAGTTTTAACGTTTTGATTCCCTTTTAAAGCAACGAAGTAAAATTACTTATAAAAGGGTCCTTAAAAATATTTAATAATAATATTAAGTTTATATAACAAACGAAATACTACTACTAATACTAGTACTTTACTGTTAGGAGAACTAGTTGCCATGGTAACAAAATATAAATATTCTCCCATACCTATAAATTTTACATCTTGAATTCTTGGCGGAAACTAAATATATGTCAACACGAAAAACTGGTGTGACAAGCACAGAACACAACTTTCGATTACCGAAAGTAAGAGAAAGTTGTGTGCTCTTGTCTTCAGTAATCGAAAGTTGTTGGCTGTACGACATTCACACCAGATTTTTTTTACCTACTTTTCCTTTTATTATACCTATTCTATCTTCTATCTACATATATAAAAATGAAATGGAAAAAATGTATATGTTCTATAGAAATCCACAATTTCCAACGAATCTATTTGAAATTACGTGCACACATATAGTACATGGACCAGGGAGTAACGTAGTAATAATTTTATTCTCTGAAATATTTTGGAAAATTAATTATAATCAAATTTCTTCAATGTCTGGATAAAAAATTTAGATTTTTGACATCTTTATGACATGATTTATAGCCACCTTCTAGGCAGACCCTTTGGGCAGGTATAAATAATCCCTTTTGTTTTCCTAGACAGTACCTCACTTGGACTCAAGGTTCTTTCTTAAAATTTGTAATCCAACAAAAATATTAAAAACTAACAAAATTCTTGCTGTTGAAGGCAGGCAATTGCTCGCCAAAGGCGAGCAAGGGGTCCAGGGGGCTCCCCCTGGCTAGGCGGAAAGCTCGCCGAAAGCGGGCTTTGCGACTAGTATAAAATATTTAATGTCTCATCAAACAAAATGATTGAAAAAGTACTACTATTAACCGAAACGCCGAATAAGAATATTAAATTTCTAAATTAAACATTTTTTTTTAAATATTTATAGATTTAAAAAATAACAAGCGGAAATTATATAAAATACAATATGAAAGGGTTTTTCTTGGAAAATGGAAACGAGAGAGACGTTTGAAAGCTGCGTGTAGAACATTGTACAATTTAATTAGCGATCTAAAGCCAGGACTTGTCTCACTTTGCAGCAGCCTTTAACCGCATCACACATCCCATACCCCCCACCAACACCACCAGACTTATATGTCCTCGAGTCACTCACTCACTTGCTCGGTAATTCTATTAAAGTCAAACATAGACACAACCCACACTAGATTCTATCTACTGTAGGTACATTCACATTGATAAATACACCCCCAGAGACACACCACTTGCAAATGAATAGTTTATCAATAAAAAAAAGTGGTAATTAGATAAATAAAGTTATCTTTTTTAATTTTAAAGTTGGTGAATAAAAAAATACGAGATTGGCATGGCTCGTGCGCTTCTTCACGGGCTAACAAATTGTCCATATTTAGAGAAGTTTAGAAATTTTTTATTTCAACATTGTTATGTTATACTAACGATGAAAAGTGTCTGTAAACTTTAAAATGGACATAGGAGACGTAGTAGCCAAAGAAATTAAATTAAATTTTTTTATTTAATTAACGACATAGGCTACATTGTTTTAAAATAATCTCGAACAGTTAAACAAATAAATATTTTCAGGAAAGGTCTAAGTAGGCCACTGCAGTCCAATAGTAGCAGTCCTATTGGACTGCAGTGGCCTACTTACACCTTTCCTGAATACATTCAGTCTTGGGTGAGTGCTATCATCCAATAAATATTGTCGACATGTGCTGCACTCAAAAATGTTGGTATGCGAAATAAGAACAGCAAAAATTCATTTTTTTTTTTTTAATTTTCCCCGGTTTAATCGTGGATCATCTATATTTTTTATTTTGCTAATTTAAAAGTTGGAGACAAACAGCTTAATATTTGTGACATCAAATTTTAGTAGAGGAAGAACTCGAGCTGCCTTTCTAAGGCTAGCATTTATTTTACCCGACTTATTAGTCCTATTCCTTATTAATATTTTAAATAAGTTTTCTCTTTCATTCACCAAAACTTTTTCCACGATCAAACAGACATTCTTTCTACTTTTATCATATTTTTTTTTTTTTTAACGCTCACACTTTTTCCCTTCACACTCACATTCACACACACATACACACAGTCTATTCGGCAACTTAGGCCATATAAGACTTTAGACTATAACTATTATTGAATATATATATTTGGTATCCAAATGACTTAAATAAAATCATCGGCCTGCCTGGGATCCGAACCCGCGACCCTTGGTATAGAAGGCCAGTACGCTAGCCACTATACCAAGCCTGAGGGCTACATTCGAGCATCACAAATTGAAACGTCTGAACATTGAATCGAGTCGCTTTCAACTATAGTTTGCCAACTAAAATTGAATAACAAAAGTTGACTCGTGAGAACGCGTCTTAAACGATACCCGTTATTTGTAAATATATCAATTGGGGGTCCAGGCATTCTTATTTAAGCCATTTGGTATCCAAATAAAAAAACAACTAATTTTCGACATTTAAATACTCGTCATGTTTATTTAAATTAATTGGAAATATAAACAAATTTTACTGCTCAAGATGTGAAGTGAACCTTAAATCATGAAATAATAGCTTCACCTTTGCTATAAGAGACAAGTCGGTAGATTTATTTTGATATATAGAAAGCTATTATCACTTACGATATATATATTTCCCCTTATAACTCTCTTCCATTAACTTAACCTAATGGGGAGATGAAGAGGGGAGCCTATGATTACCGACATGTACCAGCTCTTTTCCACTATCCTATTTAGAGGGACCTCTAGAAAAGGAGCAAGCATTGATGCTCCTCCTCTTCAGGAGATTCATTGAGTGAATCATTCCCTATGTCTTGAATCAAGGAATATTGAATACTGATTGCTCGTCTGTAGTAAATTTCTGAACAATATGAATTACGTCATATTTTAGTTTTTTTGTTTTTTTAACTAAAATGAAATTTGTAATTAGAATAAAAATAATAATACGTTCATTTTAAAAGTGAGATAAAGTTTTGTTTAACGACAAGAAAAAACCTTTTTTTCATCCAATTTTAGAGAGAAACTAATTAGTATCAATCTCGAAATTGAATTGAATTGAACCTCACCCTGATAGGAATTGCCAATGCTGACAATTGGCCGAACCTTGAGCCAGTTGTCATCAGTTGTCAATTGCCAAGCCTTGGGTAGTGACCTTTGGGCCAAGCCTGGTCCGAGGCTTGGCCCAATAGTATTATATTATTAAACCGAGCCTTGGGAAGTCACCAATGGACCAAGCCTGGTCCGAGGTTTGGCCCAATGGTTAATTGACCCATCATATAATTAAAAAAAAATAAAGTGGTCTTCAGAAGATTTCAACGGCAAAATGAGAATATATATTTTAAAGAGCATCTAAAAAATAGTTGATTTATGAATTTAAAAAAAAATCCTAGGGGGGAATTTTGAGAAAATCGAAAAAAAAAACTGAAAAAGTACATCAGTAAAGTACTAGTACTTTTTGGCCGATTTTGTTCAAAAGCTTATTTTGAGATTCTGGGAAGGTACCTAAGTTAAATATAAAATTTCAATCCGGTAGCTCAATTCCTTCATGCTAAAAATCTGTCTACACACACACAGACGCACGCACACACGACGCACACACAGACCAATTTGCGGGACCCACTTTTTTGGACTCAGGGGACCTCAAAACATGTATATCCATCAAAATCTCGACATCGAATTTTTGACATGATCGCAATACTTTCTCTCTCTATATATTTCATATATAGGGTACGAGAAAGTAAACATTAAATTAAATCAAGTGCTATTAATTGAAAAATTTGGTGTGATTCTTACCTTCGGTAATCGAAAGTTGTGTTCTGTGCGCCAGTCACATCAGATTTTTAGATGTTCTTTCAAATGTATATTCTCATTTTGCCATTGAAATCTTCTGAAGACCAATTTACTCTTATATTCCATAGGAAAGATAGGAGAAATGTTTGCAATGGTAACAAAATATAAATATTTCCCACAGTTATACATTTTACATCAGCATTCAAATGTTCCGTACTGTCGGGAACTAAATATATGTCGACACAAAAAATCTGGTGTGACAAGTACAATACACAACTTTCGATTATCGAAGGTAAGAGTTGTGTGTGGTGCGCCAGTCACACCAGATTTTTATTTTTAAAAAATACAAAATTTGAATCAAACTATTCTCCTCCCTATTTACCTCTCCCTCATTATCTCCTCTTCTGGTGTAAAAAGTTTTTATTTTTTAGTATTATTAATATTATTATAATTCCTTTTATTTTATTTTCAGATCGCCTGTTTTTAACAGAGTGTCAGTAAATGATTCTTGAAGACATCATTGCCAACACACTGTTTCTTCCTTCAAGACTTCCGAGTTACCACAATAATGTGATTTTAACTTAAAGTTTTTTATTTTTTAATTTTATATAAAAAATCTTATCTTATAAAACGAAAAGATAATTTTCGATTTCATTTATTTATTTTTTTTAAGACATGATTAAAATATGTTTTACATTCAAACATAAGCGAAAAAGTGAAAAAAAAAAAAAAAAAAAATGTGTAGAACCCATTTTACCAAGGATCAGTTTTTATACTAAGTAATTTAAAAAGTCGTGGTGGTAATTAAGAACACTTTGATCTACTTAAAACCCTTCAACATCAAAGCTTTAAGTAAATCTAGAAAAAAATCGTTAAGTTTTTCAAAAAAAAAAAAATAAAATAAAATAAATAAATAAATAAATAAAAATAATAAATGAGATGAATATAGCAAATGTCTCTATAACTCTACTTAATAAATTATCAACAATATAATAACATAATTAAAAAATAGATTTAATTTTTTGTTACACTTTTTAATTTGGGGGTGGGGGATCGCATGTTTCAAAATAATTACCACCATACGACTCACGAATGGTCATAGAGTCCATATCCGTCGAGTTATTTTTTTTGACAAAAAATAATAAAAAAGTTGTTTATTGTTTGATTTGATTGATTGATTAGTTGTTCTCGGGCTTCTCTTTGCACTGCGACCTTCTAGATCAGATCTATTGTGCTCCCCCGTTCTTGGAATAGTTCGAATTCGGGTGATGTTTTACCCCTGAATTCCTATGTCCATTCCTCAGGCCCTAAGTGCCTGGAATTGGAGGGATGTGTACTCCCTTTTGCTCCAGCAGAGACGTTCGACTTTGGTTGAATTTTTTTCGGCAAGTTGGGTTCGAACTCGAGTGACATTTTACCTCGTATTACTAAGCCTCAGCTTATCCGATAAGCCACGCTCGCCTCTTGTTTATTGTTTACAAATTTAGTACAT
>JAKCPI010026553.1:0-14484 GCA_023213315.1 Euborellia annulipes | reverse complement strand
TCGAAAGTTGTGTGCTGTGCTTGTCACACCAGATTTTTGTGTCGACATGTATTTAGTTTCCGACAGTATGGTACATTCGATTTTTTTTTTTTTTATTTATTTAGGGTAGGGCTACTCGGCCATCCTTCACAATACAATAAGTACATATAAATTTATAAAATATCAATACAAAATCAAAGCAATAAAAAATACAATAATAATACAAAATTAAAGCAATAATACAGCAAAATCCAAACAATAATAATACAAAAATACATTCGATTTTGAAGATGTAAAATTTATATGTGAAAATATTTATATTTTCTTACCATGGCAACCATTTCTCATATCTTTTCTATAGAGTACAAGAGTAAAGTGGTCTTCAGAAGATTTCAATGGCAAAATGAGAATATACATTTTGAATATAATCTAAAAAATAGTTGATTTATGAATTTAAAAAAAAAATCGTTGGAGCAAATTTTGAGAAAATCGAAAAAAACTGAAAAAGTGCATCAGTAAAGTACTAGTACTCTTTGGTCGATTTTGTTCAAAAGCTTCATGTCACGTCCTATGGGGGGTGTCTAACTTAAATATAAAATTTCAACTTCCTAGCTATTTCCGTTCTTGAGATATTTTGTACACAGACACACACACAGACAGACCACTTTTTTGGAGACCTCAAAACGTATATATCCATCAAAATCTCGACATCGAATTTTTGACATGAATCCAATACTTTCTCTCTTTATATATTAATATATATAGAGATAAGAGAAAGTAAAAAATTTAATATTCAAGTTAAGGCGATTACACGCCCTCGGGGCATGGCGTAGAGGTTAGCGTGCTAACCTCGTATACCAAACGTCGCGGGTTCGGACCCCAGGCAGTCCGATGATTTTATTTAAGCCAATTGGATACCAGATGGCTTAAATAAGAATGCCTGGACCCCTATATGTATATTTATCAATAACGGTTATCGTCTAAAGTCTTAAATGGCCTGAGTTGCCGAAAAGACTGTGTGAATGTGTGTGTGAGTGTGAGTGTGAATGAGAAAAAAGTGTGAATGTTTAAAAAAAAAAAAAAAAAAAAAAAAAAAGGCGATTACACACGTAACTGCAAACTTGACAAGGATGCACGTGCAATCTTTTTGTACAAGCAAACTGTAGGAACAAGCATTTTAATTGTGCAAGCCGCTTGATGATCGAATGAATTTTAATCATGCACAAGCATATTTGCGCAAGCAAAACTCTCCGCCATTTTATAGACGTCTTGACATTTGATATTTATTTAATACTAGTCGCAAAGCCCGCCTTCGGCGGGCTTTCCGCCTAGCCAGGGGGCTGGCGAGGGTAGCGATTGGGAACAGCACAAAAGGGTCTGTTTATGACTGTTTAAAGGGTCAGTCACCTGCGTCCTCTCTTCGTTATTCAACTGCTGCGTAGCCCCCACCCCCAGCCCATAGTCAGGTAGGAAGCTGGTTCTCAGAGCATAAAGGACGCTCTCTAATTTCTAGCCAACTTGTTTATTTTGTGTTCCCATATTGAAGAAATTTGATTATAATTAATTTTCCAAAACATTTAAGAGATTCAAATTATTACTACGTTACTCCCAGAGCCATGTATTATAGGTGTACTTAATTTCAAATGGATTCATTGAAAATTGTGGATTTCTATAGAACATATACATACATATTTACATACATACATACATTTTTCCCATTTCATTTTTATATATATAGATATATTAATTCAATTTTAAATATTAATTTTTTTTTATGTCTCTATCTAAAGTAATCTTCGAATAAATAACCTAACGAGTATGACACTTTTAGGTTAATTTTCGGCATAAGCTGTTTCTTTCACAAGCATGGGATTTTGTGCATGCTAGTACAAAAATATTGCACATGCATGCTTGTCAAGTGTGCAGTTACGTGTGTAACCGCTTTATCAAGATAAATGGAATAAATAAACAGAAAGAAAGCTGGGTGCTTTGCTGCCACTCCCACCAGACTTTTGTAAAAAAGGTCGAGTTTATCTAATTACAGTACAGACCTCCTGCTGGATAGTTCAGGATAGTTTATAAGATTTTTAATCCCGATTTTCAAAAAAAAAAAATTTAATGTTCAACTGGTCGAACAAATGGAAACACTCTAGTTCCTATAAAGGCTCAGGAAGGCCGAAGGCGGGCTTTGCGACTAGTTTATTATATATTCGCCTAACTCTTTTGACTGTAAAGAAGACAGAAATGCCGGAAAAAGAAGAGGTGCCTCTAGAGATCTTGATTGATGTTTTTTTTTTGTGAATATACTTAAAAGAGAAGTTCTCAGAATGGAAATATCCGGTTGAACGCGATTACGGTGTATTAATTTTGAGACAGAGAGAGAGAGAGAGAGAGAGACAGAGAGAGAGATTAAAAAAAAACCTCATAGAAAAAAATTGCCTGGATTCCATCTACAGGACAAAAATTCTTAGCGTCGCCTCCTTTGAGTGAAATAAGAATGTTGGTATATTTTAGAATACAAATTCATCTAACAAGGGAAGATCTAATCAAATCTATAATAACATTCTTATTTCTGTAACAACTGAAGATGGCAGAATTTTTTTTTAACATTTTTGTCCTGAAGATGGGTGACGTTTGGTCTCCGAAACGCCTCCAAGGAATATTAAGGTGCGCGTCTCGGGGTGCTAATTTTAGGAAATTCCAGCGGCCACAATTTTGAAGTTTTTTTTTAAATTAAAGCTATTTAAAATATCTACAACTTATAGAAGCCCTTTTTTTGATTTTCGAAAAAATAATTTTACTTTCTCTTACCTCTATATATATGTTAATATATAGAGAGAGAAAGTATTGGATTCATGTCAAAAATTCGATGTCGAGATTTTGATGGATCTTCTTCTTTTGAGGTCCCCTGAATCCAAAAAAGTGGTTTTCGCGACATGGTCTGTCTGTGTGTCTGTGTGTCTGTGTGTCTGTGTGTGTGTCTGTGTTCAATTTTAAGCATGAAGGAATTGAGCTATGCTGCTGAAATTTTATATTTAAGTTAAACACCCCTCGGGACCGACAAAATAAGCTTTTAATCAAAATCGGCCCAAGAGTACTAGTACTTTACTGATGTACTTTTTCAGTTTTTTTCGATTTTCTCAAAATTCGCTCTAACGATTTTGATTAAAATTCAAAAATCAATTATTTTTTAGATGCTCTTTCAAATGTATATTCTCGTTTTGCCCTCAAAATTGTTTGAAGCACACTTTACTCTTGTGCTTCATAGAGAAGATAGGAGAAATGGTTGCCATGGTTGCAAAATATAAATATTTTCCCATACTTATAAATTTTACATCTGAATTCAAATATTCCCTACTGCCGGGAACTAAATACATGTCGACACAAAAAATCTGGTGTGACAAGCACAGTACACAACTTTCGATTACCGAAGGTAAGAGAAAGTTGTGTGCTGTGCGACAGTCACACCAGATTTTTTTTTTAGATTAATCGCATTAAATAAAAGATATTTTTTAAAAATTCGCTCTATATCTTTTAGATAATTAAATTAGTAATCATTGTGTTAAAAAATAATTAATTTTTTAGCATTAATTAATTAGCTGGAATCTTTCAAATGACATGGAATATATCCCTTGTATCCCTATGGGAAAAACTAACGCCATCTCTTGCCGCCTAGAGTAACTCGCTACTGAATCGTGTTCTAACGATTTTTTCGAGACGCGCACCTTAAAATAATTCGGGTCGAAAAGAAGACTTAATTTATTTCATCTACTAACAGGCCGTAATGCCCTTCTACCACGTCGCCTTTGCTTATATTTTTTGTTTATATATCTCTTGGACACGAATGCAACGCATAGAGATTTCATTTTTTTTTAAATAAAGAAGAAAAAGAGTTTATTAATAAATTTTCAAAGAGGTTGAACAAAACACCCTAGAAATAAATAACTTCGATCGAACTCAGAAATTAATCAGTGACAAAGTTTCATCGTGTGGGCGGGGGTGGCAAAAAGTGACACTCTGACTCTGCGTTGTCGTTCTGACCCAGGAGGTGCTATCATTGATCATATTATTTTTTTTTTTTTTCAGTGACTTTTGTTTGTTTTTAATGAATCATTTATTTTAAGATACTCTAAGAAGAGGCTTGAGTTTCTTCTTAAAGCCTTGAACTTAAACGGCCATTTTAGTTTTTTCCACATCGAGATACAGGCTAAAATGGAATTCATTCATCTCAAGAACGATAACGAGAGATACCCTCTCCCTCCTCTGAGATTAACAGGGAGCTTTTGAACAAAATCGGTTAAAAAGTAATAGTACTTTACTATGATGCACTTTTACAGTTTTTTTTTTTTTTTTTTCGATTTTCTCAAAATTCGCTCTAACGATTTTTATTAAAATCAATTATTTTTAAAAAGCTCTTTAGAATGTACACTGAGGTGCAAAAAAGTGGCACGCTTTGTTTCTTCTTAAGAAGACTTGTTCTAATCTATCTTAATAAGAGTGTAATTTAAGAAACATTTAAGGGAGCGTACAAGTATTACGTAACGCATTTTGGGGGAGGGGATCTCGTAAAACGTTACCATGCGTTACTTAAAGCATCTTAAAGGGGGAGGGGGGTTGAACAACGCGTTACGTAACTGGTATTTTAGCGACTTTCCGATACTTTGCGCAACATAATTGTGAGTTTTAGATAAAAATGACCACTTGAGCGTTACGTAACGTCTAAGGGGGAGGGGGTCCAGAAAAATAGAAAAATGTTAGGGCGCGTTACATAGAGGGGAGGGGGGTCAAAAATCTTCAAAAATTGCGTTACGTAATACTTGTACGCTTCCTAATATGAAATAACTTATACAAATTTAAGTAAATTTTACATAAATTTTAATAAATAATTACAATTTAAATAAAACAAAGACAAAAATGTCGAAATTTTTTTATTAACGCCAAATTTCTAAAATTTTAAAATAATCTTTCCATTTCAGTTTTTCTCTGTCTATTTTATTGGAAATTTTTATAAAAACAAAATTTATAATTAATTATAATTATAATTATAATATTTAAAAAACATTTCGAGATTATCTTGATTTGTCTTACAAATAGAAAATCGACATTTTTGTCTTTGTTTTATTTAAATTGTAATTATTTATTAAAATGATACGGATTTGTGTTAAATTTACTCAGAAATGTATAAATTATTTCATATTAAATGTTTAATAAAATACAGTATCATTAATGGATTAGAATAGGTCTTTGTTTGAAGAAACAAAGTGTTCCACTTTTTTTGCACCACAGTGTATAATCTCATTTTTTGTTGAAATCGTTTGAAGTACACTTTATTCTTGTACTTCATAGGAAAGATAGGATTTTTTAATCTGTAATTGAATAGAGTCATTTATTTGAGACGATTTTAATCCACTTGTCTTTTAGTTAACCTATTTTTTACTTTCTCTTACCTATGTATATATGTAATATATATATAGTGAGAAAGTATTGGATTCATGTCAAAAATTCGATGTCGAGATTTTGATGGATCTTTACGTTTTGAGGTCCCCTGAATCCAAAAAAGTGATTTTCGCGACATGGTCTGTCTGTGTGTCTGTGTGTCTGTGTGTGTGTGTGTGTTCAATTTTAAGCATGAAGGAATTGAGCTAGGAAGTTGAAATTTTATATTTAAGTTAGGCAGCCCCCGGGACCGGAAAAATAAGCTTTTAATCAAAATCGGCCAAAGAGTACTAGTACTTTACTGATGTACTTTTTCAGTTTTTTTCAATTTTCTCAAAATTCGCTCTAACGATTTTGATTAAAATTCAAAAATCAATTATTTTTTAGATGCTCTTTCAAATGTATATTCTCGTTTTGCCCTCAAAATTGTTTGAAGCACACTTTACTCTTGTGCTTCATAGAAAAGATAGGAGAAATGGTTGCCATGGTAACAAAATATAAATAGTTTCCATGTTTATAAATTTGACATCTTAAATTCTAATATATTGGCGGAAACTAAATATATGTCGACACAAAAAATCTGGTGTGACAAGCACAGTACACAACTTTCGATTACCGAAGGTAAGAGAAAGTTGTGTGCTGTGCGACAGTCACACCAGATTTTTCTATTTTAAAATATTCATTCAATTTCCAAATACTATAAGAAAAAAAACAATAGATAGGAATATACTTTCAATTTGCATTAGTGATCAAGTTGAATTGTCAGCAAAAAGTTAAAAGAAAATAAAAAAAAAAAAAAAATCCGACCGCCCTCTCGCGTTTGCAGCTTAAAATGAAAATGGAAAATTTATAGAGGTTCAATGTTTTAAGCTGACTTGTCTTTTATTTTAAAATTGAACTCATGAGAGGCGAGGCCATTAATTATTAATTAGAATTTTGTTATTTGTGTTGCTACGTATATTTTATTTTATTCATTGTGGATCGTATCGTCCAAAAGGTGAATTAATTATTAATTGGGAGATTAGGCCAGAATTGAATCCTAATTGCCAACAAATGACAGATCTCTGGCTCCGGCCGCATCCTGGAGCTTTAAAAAAAAAAAAAAAATTCAATTTAGTAAAAATCTTCTTAACTTACCTGCCGATTAATCACAGTTTTCGGTGATGAAAAAGTGTTTTTATTCATTTTTACTTTCTCTTACTCTATATACATGTATGAAATATATATAGAGAGAAAAAGTATTGAGAACATGTCAAAAATTCGATGTCGAGATTTTGATAGATATACATGTTTTGAGGTCCCCTGAGTCCAAAAAAAAAAAATTGGTCCCGCAAATTTGTCTGTGTATGTGTGTATGTGTGTGTGTGAACATTTTTGACCAAGAAGGAAATGAGCTAGGAGGTTGAAATTTTATATTTAAGTTAGGCACCTTCCGACCTCGTGTAAATAAGCTTTTAAACAAAATCGGCCAAAAAGTACTAGTACTTTAATGATGTAATTTTTCAGTTTTTTGCCATTTTTTCAAAATTCGCTGCAATGATTTTGCTTAAAAGTCATAAATGAACTATTTTTTTGATGCTCTTTAAAAAGTATATCAATAAAATTTTTCGTGAAAATTGTTTGAAGTACACTTTACTGTTGTGGAAGCATAATAAAAAAAAAAAAAAACATAATTATACAAATTTTTACTATACACGCACTAACAGAATTATAGATTCGTTTAAAATGTCCCCTTCGCGTAGGTCAGGGCCGCCGGCAATTACGTTAATAAAAAAAAAAAAAGAGAGAAAGAAAAGTTGTTTATTTTTCTAATAATCAATGTGGTGTATGTAAATAGACGTTAATTTTTTTTTTTTTTTTTTCTTGTTTGAAAAATGAATAAGTAAGTAATGAGTCAATCAATTAAACCAAAAGTTGGGCTTGAATAAATAAATATGTATAAAATGAAGGAGAAAAAAAAATCTGGTGTGACTGGTCATGCACAGCACACAACTTTCTCTTACCTAAAATAAGTAAGTTGTGTTCTGTGCTTGTCACACCAGATTTCTTGTGCCGATATATTAAAATTCAAGATGTAAAATTTATAAACATGGAGAAATATTTATATTTTGTTACCATGGCAACCATTTCTCCTATCTTCTCTATAGAGTACAAGAGTAAAGTGGTCTTCAGAAGATTTCAATGACAAAATGAGAATATACATTTTAAGGAGAATCTAAAAAATAATTTTTTTTTTGAATTTTAATCAAAATCGTTGGAGCGAATTTTGAGAAAATCGAAAAATACTAAAAAAGTACATCAGTCAAGTACTAGTTAGTACTCTTTGGCCGATCTTTTTGTTATGTCCCATGGAGGTATCTAACTTAAATATAAAATTTCAACTTCGTAGCTCTTTTCTTTCTTGAGATATTTTGTTCATAGTCAGACAAACATGATTTTGTGGGAATCACCGAATTTTTGACATGAACAGAATACTTTATCTCTACCTTATTATATAATAAATATAGGCATTGGGGGCATGTGCCCAGGGATGTAAATTTCAGCGGTCGACAAAATAGAAAAAGTTTTACACAAAAACAAAATGAAATTAGCAGGTGTGGATTTATGTATTTTCCGCCTCTACACTGAAAAAAAACCGACCTTGTAAAATTAAAGAGAAATCCCTTTAAAAATTTTCAACAAACCTTCCCTTAAAATTAACAAATTTTCCTTTCATTTTTACAAGAAATCGCCTCAAGTTCTATATGACAAACTCATACCGTAAAAATGAAAAAATTTCCTTTTATTTTTACAGGAAATTTCATCGAGTTCTAATTCAAAAAGAAATCCTGTAAAATTGACAAGGTTTCCTTTAAATTTGACAGTAAAAACCTTTAAATTCTTATTTTACCTGAGAAAAAGGCAACTCCCTCCATACCTACCTACCTACCCATTGCTTCCTCTCTAACTCAAAGCTCGTCATTCTCTCTTAGCAGCATAGATAATATAGATGGGAAAGCCTGTCAAACTCGTCACAACTGCAACAACAGACGCCTGTTAGCGCTAGAGTCGCAAAGTGACGTCATTCGTGAATTGGCCCCGCCCTTCACCGCTACGCCCTTTTGCCCCCCACGTGTTAATGTAAAAATATCAATTTTTTTCTCAAAATATAAAAACATCTTGAGTAAAGTCGTATTTATATAGGCCTATAAGGTATTTAAACAATAAGACAAAGTTATTATGGTTAAAGAGTTGAAATTTTTATTTTTGCTTCATCAAAATACACAAGGTTTTTTTCGCCATCTTAGGTCATATAGACATTAAAACATACATAAAAAATGTTATATATTATTATGATACATATTATCCACACATTATTTGCACTATTTGGTATCCAAATAAATTAACAAGTTAAAAAAAAATTAATAATTTAGCTAAGGTCTTTAATTGGTTAATAGAATATATTACTTATAGTACACATTTTCCACGGTAAATAAACCACAACTTGAGCTTGGGATACGATGCAATCTTCTTTCCTTTCCAAATTTCTTGCACACATAAGATTTAAACACCATTTTGATGATAATAATAATATGAAATTAATAGACACGAGTTATGATGTTTTGCAACGTTTTTCAAGTAGAAGTAGTAAGGGTATGCTGGTGGCACACGAATCAAACAAACACAATGTGACAAGTGGACTGCCGCTAGCATGCCGATTTGAGTATAGTGGGCGGAGCTACCGAATCTGGGACTGCGACGCTAGCGCCTCTTACCTCTGGCGTTAGCAACTTTTCTTATGTCAATCCTGTGAGTTACAACCCCATGCTTAGCAGACAGTATGACTAGCTTGAGTTGACTAGGCAGCATTTCTTTTCCAGATTCATTCTTTGAATATTTGAAATCCGAGTTGATATCTTCTATCATATATACTTTTTTAATTTTGAAAAATATTTGTACTTTTTTTTTTTTTTTTTTTCACGGCACGTCTAACAAAATTTTCTTTGTGTCCTGTTTTTACTTTCTCTTACCTATGTATATATGTAATATATATATAGAGAGAAAGTATTGGATTCATGTCAAAAATTCGATGTCGAGATTTTGATGGATCTTCACGTTTTGAGGTCCCCTGAATCCAAAAAAGTGGTTTTCGCGACATGGTCTGTCTGTGGGTGGGTGGGTGGGTGGGTGGGTGTGTGTGTGTGTGTGTCTGTGTTCAATTTTAAGCATGAAGGAATTGAGCTATGAGGCTGAAATTTTATATTTAAGTTAAACACCCCCCGGGACCGGAAAAATAAGCTTTTAATCAAAATCGGTCAAAGAGTACTAGTACTTTACTGATGTACTTTTTCAGTTTTTTTCGATTTTCTCAAAATTCGCTCTAACGATTTTGATTAAAATTCAAAAATCAATTATTTTTTAGATGCTCTTTCAAATGTATATTCTCGTTTTGCCCTCAAAATTGATTGAAGCACACTTTACTCTTGTGCTTCATAGGAAAGATAGGAGAAATGGTTGCCATGGTAACAAAATATAAATATTTTCCCATACTTATAAATTTTACATCTGAATTCAAATATTCCATACTGCCGGGAACTAAATACATGTCGACACAAAAAATCTGGTGTGACAAGCACAGTACACAACTTTCGATTACCGAAGGTAAGAGAAAGTTGTGTGCTGTGCGCCAGTCACACCAGATTTTTTTCTTACATATTATGGCAAAAAACCAAGGTACGTCTACAAAATATATTATGATTTTCTTTTAATATAATTATTATTTATAATAAATTTTGTGCTTGACTTGCAGGACTTCAATGAAGACTATTTAAAATTATATCAGCTAATCGAGCGGGATTTAGAAGGTCTGTTTCATACATTAAAAGGTAAATATAATGTTATAAAACAAAATGTAAAATGTTTCAAAATATTAACTAGTGTTTATACAATTTATTTTTTTTGAATAAAAAACTCTTGCATACGTTTTAGGCTTTCGGCCATTGACATTAGTGGGAAAGAGGTTCTTTCAGATAAAATTCCTTATTTTCAAGACAAAAGAACCGAATACAATACCTTAGCCCAAGAGGACTTCTCGCTCTCTTGGTCAGGCCGACCTCAACAAGTTAAAAATTTAGAATATAAACAAATTTTGGTAGAATTAAAAAACAAACTTTTTTTTTTTTTTAGAATACAAAATAGAAGATTCAGCATCTACAAATGAACAATTCATCCTATGGTTCTGAAAATGACATTTCTATTGTTTTTTTTTCATATTATCTAAAAATAAATACATATTTTTGATATTTTAATATGTTTCAAAACTTATTAATAGGCCTATTTATAAAATAAGACATCTTGATAATTCATTTCAAAAGTATTTATTTATATAAGTTTGGTGTACATTACAACTGAGTTGTAATTTTTTTGTAATTAACTCGTAAAATAAAAAAAACATTTTTTTTGTTATAATTTTGTAAATTTGATTTTTTTACATAATTTCCTTTATACAAAGAATCCTTTTAAAATTATAAGAAATCCTGTCAAATTGTTTTTGACAAAAAAATCATTGTAACTTGAATTTATTTCAATCTGCCACAGCTCGTCGGAACACAGGATTTTGGCGTGTTGATTAATTAAAAAATTTTTTAATTATTTTTTAAATATATGTTTGATTTTTCTCATGTCATTCGTAAAACAATAATGCATATCTTTGACCTGAGAAAAATTAAAAATATATTTAAAATAAATAATTAAAAAATCTCTTAAATTAATCAACACGCCAAAACCTGTGTTCCGTCGAGTGTAGCTGTAGCAGATTGAAATAAATTCAATTTAAAATTAAATGAAAAATCATTTTAAAATTACAAGAAATCCAGTAAATTTAGTTTTGACAAAATATCCTTTAAAAATTACAGGAAATCCTGTCAATTTGGTTTCAACAAAATTTCCTTTAAAATTTACAGGAAATCCTGTCAATTTCGTTTCAACAAAAATTCCTTTAAAATTTACGGTAAATACGGTCAACTTCGTTTTAACAAAATTTCCTTTTAAATTTAAAGGAAATCTTGTCAGTTTTTTTCAACAGGAAAACCTTTTGAAATTATAAGATGCACCTTCAATTTCGTTTTAACAAGGTATCCCATTGAATTGACGAGAAACCTCATTGACGCATTTTCATTACGGTTTCGGAATGAATTGAAGGGATTTCCATTGAATTTACAAGGTTTTTTTTTTCAGTGTAGGCAGTGGGCTCTCACCGCCCCCTCCCCTTCGACCACCCCAACACTGAGAAATACCCTAACACGCCGGTGGATTTCTGATTACCTATACCTTTTCAACATAATATAGAGCTTACTTTTCTATTTAAAAAAAAACTATAGGTATGTAAATAAGCAGTTCTTTTCACAATTTTTGCCGCCCCTGGCGCGTGTCTAGTTCCTCTATTCCCTGGAAATTAGTTTGAAAAGTGAACATATCACAATCAAAGGTATCCAAGAAATGAAAAAATTCTATCATTCGTATTCCAAATTCCCACTCCATCTAAGAAACCATTATTCGTGGTGGATATATAGTTAGGCCCGTGATGCGAGTACCTAGAGCGGTAAAATTTTAGAGGCGAGAAAATTTTAGACTCAAATTTAAAGAAAGATTAAAATTTTAAAATCATTTTAGATTCAGTGACGGCGCGGGGGATGGGAAGGGGCGGCAAATTAAATTTTGCCCCTTCTAGTTCCGGTAAGAGAAAGTAAACGGGAACTTTTTATTGAATGTCAATAGAAGGAAAGGAAACTTGGGTCTGTTTCCATTCACTGACCCAACTCAGTAAAACACACATAAAACGGAATGAGATGTGACGGGAATCCGCACAAAAATAAGATTCAATTTCCATAAATATTCTTTTAATCACAAATAGGGTCCGGCCGAAACAAGATTTTCAGCCGAAACCGAATATTCGGCCTCAATCTTAGTTTCGGCCGAAACCGAAGCTTGTATTTCCTATAAAAAATTCATATCAATTTACCTTTTTTTTTTTTTTTTTTTTTTTTTTTGAAATTTTTGCGCCCTGCGGAAAATTTATTCCCCCTCCCGTGAAAATCATTTTACTTTTTTTTTTAGGGAGACTAAATTTATTTCTCCCTAAAGTCGCAAATCATTTGACCATTTTTTTTTTTACATGCGAGTCTCATTCTATCTTTTCAGACTCAGGTTTCGGTTTCGACTACTTTTTGGCCGAAACCGAAATTACGGCCCGAACCAGGATTTTTGGCCGAAACCGAATATTCGGTCGGTTCCTAATCACAAGTAAAACACTCGAGTGGCTGTTTGATAACTAATTTTATTAGAGAATTAAAAAAAAAAAAAAAACGCAAACACCTGTGCCCCATAAAAAAAAAGGGACTCAATCTTTTATTGCCAACTAGTCATGTGCTGGGGAACACATATTTAGAGAGGTGAGAGATTTGAAAACCGCAAACCTGAACCACTTGCGCGCATCAATCGAAGGGGGGGGGGGATTTAATTAAAATTATAATACCCTATTCCTTCCCCCCTCTTTCGTCATTCCCCCTTCCACTTGTCAGCTAAATTAATTTTATCAAAAAAAATCAATCGATAAGCATAATTAAGATGTTCATTAAAAATTGAAATAACAAAGAAGAAATTAAGAATTTATTTCGCATATTCAACTCTAAATGGGAAGCATTTAATTATTTAATGAAACATAACAGCTTAAGGCAATTTTAGATTTTACGATAATTAGGATTTTTTTTTCTCAAGTGAAGCTATGCGTCAAGGAGGTAAATTTTTAAATATCTTTCCTCTTTCTCACCTGTAAGAATAATTCTTCTTCTTTGTGACTTAATAGACTTCTTCAAGAACCATTAAGTAAAATCATCATCATTATTATTTCATAACAAACAAGAACTTGTTTTATATTGTTTTGTTAAAAAAAACAACTCATTTTTGAGTGGCATATCATCAAATAATAAATTAAATATTCTTAAGGGGGCACGGGAGCGAAGTGGTTACGCATGTTTTTCCCTAGTGTGTCATAAAAAGTGTGCCAAAAATCAAGTAATTCATAAATTTGCCAAGAGATGTCAGAATGGTAGCTAATAATATTTAATGCATTTGGTTGATTTTCATTGATCTTTTAACAATAAATACTTTATAAATGTTATTATATATTATGTATCTTTTATAAAAGCATAAAAATATATAAATATAAGCCAGATATAGACTAATACTATATCGTCTGTTAGACTAGCCTGCCATCTATTGCAAGAATGCTGAACTAATTTGACAGTTGATTTTTAAATAAACCATCTAAGCTTATTTTAAAAATTTCTTAATTAATATGTGATTAATAATAACAATAAATTCATTTTTAAAATTAAAGATTATTTGTACAGATTGTTTTTTTGTATTTGCTTGATAACGAAAAAATTAATTACGATAATTTTTTAATAAGTCATTAAAAAAATTATAGCTCGATGTCCCAATAATCTCTTATGAATATAATTCATTAAAAAAAAACGCATAAAAAATTCCTTATAATAGTCTAGATTTTTTTAAAGTACGTTTAGACGTCGCTCCTGAATCCTCTTAAACCAAATTCAGTGCATTCCAATTCTGCATTTTCTGGAATTTTCGCGCTTCCTCTTTTGAGAATTTGCATACCCGAATATTTTTCCTGGACTTTTTTCGTTTCAAAAGTCCAACGGAAAGTTGGTCAAACAGAGCCTGACAGACGGACAGACAGATGGACACTCCGCTAATATATATATGTATAATAGAAAAGTTTCAGCAATAATTTAGTATAATGAAGACCATAGAGGGGAGATGAGTGCAAATTTTAATCCGGTGGTGGTGATCAGAGGTCATGGGCGTGTCTTAATTGATTCCATTGATTTTATTTTTGGACCAGCTTTCTCTCTCAATTCGTTCAAACGAACAAATCTAATAATTTCCGTTCAATCTAGATATATAAAAATATCTAATTAGAATATCACGCGATTATCTTTCCAGGCTAGGCAAGAGTTATAAATAATGGGATTTTTTTTTACTTTCTCTTGCCTCTATATATATGTT
>JAKCPI010026552.1:0-35270 GCA_023213315.1 Euborellia annulipes | reverse complement strand
CCGAATTCTAAAACTAAATTTACAAAACACTCAAATATTTTATTTATTTCTTCACCAATCTCAAATTTTGAAATCTTTAGAAAAAAACTCATTTTTAAATTATAAATCTCTGGTAAAAATTTGGTTTTAATCAGACAATGCTAAATAAGCTTTTTCGATAATATAGAAAATTGAGTGTTGATGTCATTAAGGTGGAAAATAGTCTTACTTGCAAGTCTTAACTTTGATCGCCAATAACTCGAAAATTAGATCATATAATTAAAAGGGCTTTAGTTCTGTGGAATCAGGGGGAATTCAAGAATTAATAACATGTATCATATGTTATATAGAGTTTTTGGTTTAATTACATCAAGGCATAAACAATCTGACGTTTGCCCATTGAATAATTTGAAAACTAAGCTTGCTATTGGAATTTGGATTATAAATTATTAATCTACATAAAACGTACTAAAAAATGATATATCATATGTGAAATATTAAAATTTTTTTAATACGTCTTTTATTTAGTGTTTCTTATATGGTCTATTATTTTCTTTACTTAAATATCAATCGAAGTGGCTGACTTGGTTAAGTCGTCCACAAAAAATCTTTTTTCCATTCTCACTTTACCAAACTTCGCGAGTTCAAATCCACCTGCTGCACTTTTTTTTTAAAATCATATTATTAATTTCCTTTTATTTTTAATGCTAACTTATAATTTCATTTATCTATCATTATAACGAGAGAAAGGATTTGTGGAATATAAATTTTGGTAACCCTATGATTAGGGAATTTTGACAAATTTTTAAATAACTTTTTTTATTTATGTTGGCACAAAGGTCACAATTTTAACCAATTGCGCTGGGGCCCGGAACACACTTTTTAACCTTCTAGTCAGCACTTCAAATTGACATTTACAAGAAAAAATTTGAATTTTTGTAAATATTTTTTTTTTTTATATTAAATTACAAAGTACTAGTAATATTTCCCCCTGCCTGATTAAACCGATATTTTAATGCAACATACGTAAAACAGAAACAAACATTTAGAAATGTCTTATTTATTCCAAGCTTTCTACTCCCTGTGTGCCTCTTTTGACAATTATAATTTATATTTTAATTTTTCCTTTCATGTACCAGAATTCTTCAAACATTCTTTCATCACATTCTCTTGAACCGCTTCCAGACAGATTAAATCTATATATCATTTGTAATTTTTCTTATTGCAATTTACAATTGTATAAATAATTTATCATTATGGATGAAGAGGAAGAAAAAAAGGTTAGAAATTCTTTTTTATTATTTAATTAACATCTTTATTTACATTCTTTCTTTTACAATACCAGAAAAATGTTTTATAAAGCCTAAATGAGATGATGGTAGATGAGTTTTTTTTCAACATTAATCTATTCTTTTTATATCTTTTAATTTGGGGTCTGAATAATAAACCTGACATTCAAGGGTAACAGAACAGGAGCAGGAAACAAACATTCAGTATGTGTTCAGCATGAGTCAAGGTATCCTCCCAAACCAGACTGCAGGTTGAGATTAGAGAATTCTAGTCATTTCACTTTCCATTCTCAATAAATACAGGAATCTTACTATTCTTTTTTGCTGCCAGAGTGACATCCGCTTTTCCGAAAAAAGTTTAAACTTTCTAATCCATCTATTCTGTTTTAATGCCATTTATCTATGGCTTAAGTCTTCAAAATAAAAGCTTTGTGATTCTTAGATGGGGCATATCTAGTAGATTTAGCCACTATTCTAACATTTTTTTTTAAGCCTCAGAACTTGAGTTTTTATACGTAAAAAGAATGGCATCTAATTGAATTAAAAGAAACTTATTTATTGGCTATTTTACTTTCTCTTTCCTATATGTTAATTTATAGAGAGCAAGTATTGGATTCATGTCAAAAATTCGATGTGTCGTGAACAAAATATCTCAAGAACGAAAAAGAGTTACGAGGTTGAAATTTTATATTTAAGTACGTTACCTTTCTGGGACCTGACTCGAAGCTTTTGAACAAAATCGGCCAAAGAGTACTAGTACTTTACTGATGGACTTTTTCAGTTTTTTTCGATTTTCTCAAAATTCGCTCCAACAATTTTGATTAAAATTCAAAAATCAATTATTTTTTTTAGATACTCTTTAAAATGTATATTCTCATTTTACAATTGAAATCTTCTGAAGACCACTTTACTCTTGTACTTCATAGGAAAGATTCGGCCGAACTTAAATATAATTTTGTTAGATTAGCGCAATTATAATTACTATTTACTAATTACTATTGAATATAATTGTTGCTATAGTAACAAAATATATTTTCACATATAAATTTTATATCTTGAAATCGAATGTAACTTACTGTCGGAAACTAATCACATGTCGAATCTGGTGTGACAAGCACAGAACACAACTTCCGATTACCAAGTTGTGTGCTGTGCCACCAGTCACACCAGATTTTTTACAAAATAATTCACCTTCTCATATAATCTTGAATCATTAAATATATATATATATATATAAATGTTACGATTTTATTTTTTTTTTTCAGGGATTAATGCTTTTTGGAAGAGATCTCTCACAAATTCCATGTTTTCGTTCAAGTTTATTAAATGGCCTAGGTAGTGGAATTGGTCTTGGACTTGCGACTTTTTTATTTACAAGTAAAACAAAAATGGCCTCACATGTAGCAGTTGGCTCATTTGTTACTATTTCCACTATATATTGGTAAGTAAAAATGTTTATGATAAATAAAAAACTTAAATTTTATAATGAATTTTTTTTTTTCCTAGGTTCAGATGTAGATATTATTGGTCAGTAAACAATTTTAATATAACTCAATTACAACAAGCGGTGTCGGAAAAAAAACTTATACAATTAGCTGCTCTCGATGAAGCTGAGAAAAGTGATGCATAGGAAGAAACTTTCGTAGTAAATAAATAATTGTTTTTACTTTTTAATATACATAAATAAATAAATATTTTAATATACAAATTTTATGAATTCTCCTTTTTAATTTATTTAGGCTTTTTTAATATCATTAACACGTTCACGCCGGCATGTACAGTGAGGGACAATATTAAGTCCACCCATGCGTTTTCTACTTGTGATTATTTCATTGTTTTAAAAAAAATATAATAGATTTTTTTTAATGGAAACTTTCATGGTTCAAGCTTAGAAAATTGTCAATAAAGATTTTCATTTTCTTTTATAAAAACAATGAAATAATCACATGTAGAAAAAGAATGGGTGACTAATATTAAGTCCCACCCATGCGTTTTCTACTAAACCGGTGTGATTATTTCATTGTTTTTAAAAAGAAATATAGATTTTTTAATGGAAACTTTCATGGTTCAAAAGCTTAGAAAATTTTCAATAAAGATTTTCATTTTCTTTTATAAAAACAATGAAATAATCACATGTAGAAAAAGAATGGGAATATCAAGTCACACCCATGCGTTTTCTACTTGTGATTTAATTGTTTAAAAAAAAAAAAATATTATATATTTTTTAATGGAAACTTTCATGGGCATGGGTGGGACTTAAAATTGTCCCTCACTGTACCTTCTTTTTATAAAAAAAACCACTTGAAAATCTTTATTGGAAATTTTCTAAGTTCGATCCATGAAAGTTCCCATTAAAAAATATTCATAAAATTATGTTTTTTCTAAAAACAATGAAATAATCACAAGTGGAAAACGAATGGGTGGGACTTTTTTTCTTTCGCGTTTTTTTCAAAAACAACAGTTTTTGAGATAACCAGCGATGAAAAAGACCCCTTAATTGGTGTGACTGGTCACATCACATAACTTGTGTTCTATGCTCGTCACATCAGATGTTGGCATATGTTTAGCGCCGGCCCATGGAGATATATACAAATTTTCGAGTCGGCGTGAACATGTTAATGGATAAATAAATCTAGATCCATTTTATATTCATAAGTATTTTTCAATTTAACAAATTACATTTCTTAAAACACTCACTGTACATAAGCACAGCCCAAACATTTTACCAATCTTCTTCTCAAACCTATGTCCATTCTACGGTTCAAAATATTTATTTAAATTGATTTGCACAAGCAATTATGATTTGGATTGAAATTGCGGAAGTATTTTGTTGTGATGAACTTAGGTGTTGATAGTTGAAATTACTACTACTACAGTTTTTTTATTTTAATTTCAACTATCAACACCTAAGTTCATCACAACAAAATACTTCCGCAATTTCAATCCAAATCAAAATATTTATTTTCCTGTTAAAAGCATCCTTGCCTATAAATCCATAAATACTAAAATGTGAAGGTCTTTTTAAAAAAATAGATTTTCGAGAAACTTTAAATATATATAATCTAATAAAATCATATAAAATTAATATATACAAAATAAAATTAATGATATATTACAAGTTACGTGCCTGTCAGAGGGAAGGCCCGGTTTTGAGAGTTTATATAAAGATATTTTTAAAATGATGTGGCCAAAAATATCTAACAAGTTGAATATAGAATTAAGCCACAGATTTTGGTCTCGATAATCTCGAATATATTTCTATTATTCATCTTCCAGTTCTTTTTTCTTTTTGTAAGGATTGAAAGGTGAAAACCATTTTGCAAGTTTTAACATTTTTGTTCGTTGATTATCAAAATTTTCTTTCCTATTTTTTCGCCAAATTTGATGATCTAAATCCATCATGCCGCCAATAATTTCCTTAAAAAAATCAATGAATTAATAAAAAATATGAAAGTAGAAGGTATAATTTCTGGAGAATAAATTCAGCTGATTTCGGATCGCTAAGCCAAGATTTTATTATGAAATATTTTTGTAAACTCAGTTTTAACGGAAAACTATGTAAAAATTTTAGAGAAGGGTCTCCAGCCAAAGTATGTGGGAGTTATCCAAAACCAGTTGGTATTTATTTTCCAGAAATTAATTTAAAGACATACTGTATAAATGGCTTTCAAACAAATTATAATTATTGAAGAAATTGGCTGTATTGAATTCAATAACAGAAGTGAAGAGGATTGCAGCCAAGTAGGAAGCCTCTATTATCAAATCAAACTCCTTTATTACGAAACGATTCAGCAAATTTTATTGTGGCATCCTCTGTTGTATAAAAGTTTATAAAAAATAAAGTTATTAATTCGTCTCTCCATAAGCCAGTCATATATATACAATAGTCTATGTATAAAACAATGCAAATATTAATATATTTGAACATATGATGTGACTAGTTGAGAAGCGAAATTCGAATTTTGACAGATAGAGATGAATTAACATCTCTATTTTTTTAAAACTCTTATACAACTGAGGATGGCACAATAAAATTGGCCGAAACGTCGGCTTGAAGTGATTAATAAACGAAAAAAACGTAGCTGCAATCGCTCTTTTCTTTATTTCTTACTTCAAGATCAATTCAGCTATTCACCTTAAAGAAATATTCTCATATGATTATTTCATTGTTTTAAAAAAATATGAAAAATTTCTAATAGAAACCTTTATAGATCAAACGTAGAAGAGAATTCCAAAAAAAAATTCCATTTTTTTTAAAGAAATAATGAAATAATCTTAAGTGAAATGCATGAAAGAGAGGATGAAGGAGCCCCTCACTGTACCAATAATTTATTTACTATCACTAAAATTTCAATAAATTCAAACCTACTTGTGCAAAATTTTTTGGAAAATAATCTTCATCTTCAACAACATGAGCGAATCCATTATCTAATCCAAAATTCACAGCAAAATAAGGAAGTCCTTTTGGTATTGCACGTCGTACATCTCTCTCTTTACCCATCTCTACTAGCTTTTTATTATTTGACCATTCTCTTTCACACTCCAATATGGCTTTCTAAAAATCAAAATAAATAACATTATACAATTAATAAAATATAAATAAAATATGTATAAATTAAGAGGGGTACCTTAAAATAAATTGGTGCAAGTGCGCCATTATCGAGATTTAATGGAACACATTCTAAAATCATATGTGGAAATTTTCTTAAAGATAAAGCAGATTCAAATATTATAAGATCCATCTTCATAGAAGAAAACATTTCGACAAGTTTTTTACGAAATATCTAAAAATAAAAATAAGATTTAAATTAGATTTTCCTTCTCTTGGTAGATTAAAATTCAAAATTTAAAACTACCTGAATCTCTTCCCATACATCTTCGTCCAATTGTGTGGAACAAGGAACATGATGAATTGGAATAATCAAGCAATGGCCTTCAGTAAGAGATTGATGACTTGGGACGCTTAAATACACCTAAAAAAATTTTTTATTTTTAATTTATAAATTTTGAAAATAATCCAAAGAATTCACTGTTGGCATTAGTTGAAACATTCTTAAATTTAATTAATTTTTATTTATATTTCTTTATAAAAGTAGCAAATTCAACTAAGATTTAGCCAGGTGATCCTTATTTATTAATGAATTTCGATCAGAAATTGAAAAGAAAAGAAAATTATAATTACGTTTTGTCCAACAGCAACAACAAGATGCTTCTGTGCTGATTCCAAACAGTATTGACATCCATCAAGAACCTTTGCCTTTCTGCGATGTTCTGCAATTGCTCGATCTCTTTCACGAGATTCGGCTTTACCAGCTTTTTCTTTCACATTCATCTTCTCAGCAAATGAATCATCAGCATCACAATCATGATCGGGTTTAGTCTAAATAATACAAAAAACAAAACAGAATTGTGTAGTTCAGAGAAAATCGAATTAAAATGTTGAATAGGGATGAGGATTGAAGCCAATAATTGAGCCTCTATTTAATAATTAAGCACTCTTTATTCGGAACGTTGATCCCAGTCGAAACGTTCCGAATAAAGAGTGCTCAACATATCAGCTAAAGCCACGTTCCACTATTCATTAGAATTAAAAGTTTAATTGGTTGTTTTTGATAGATTTTTAATACAAAATACTTTTTTTATGAGAGTCTATATGAGCCCGAGCCAGCCTTAAGAAACAAAAGAATCGCATATTGGAAGAAAATATGCGCTTCTGAGAAATCAGGATGACGCCTCTTCAAAATAAAATCCCCCTCCTACATACAATAGCATCTGCCCCATCGAAACTATGTATTTAAACAATTTATATAATAAAGTAAATCCCCCAAATAGCCTCAGTAGCGGAAAAGGGTTAAAAAAAAAAAAAACAAGAGCAACTTTTGCTTGTTTACCTTGCCAGCTAATTTCACAAATTGCTCTAAATTATCATCACTCGTGGACATTTTCTCTTGAACGAACTAAAAAAAAAAAAAAAAAGTAAAAATTATTTCTCAAATTATTATATTATATTAAATTAAATAATATTGATTTACCATATCTTGAAGGGAATAATTATCGTCATCAGGAAAATATCGAACTCTTTTTCCAGAGTCATGTGTTTGGACTTTCTTATTTTTTCGTTTTCCATATGAACTTTCTGCTATTTTTTGACTATGAACTGGCCTTGAAAATCCTCGATTATCAGTCCGAGAAAGAATTACATTTTCAGTAATTATTTCTTTAGTTTCTCGTTCAACAGGTTTTTTTTTAATTTTCTGCCCAGAATCACGAGCTTTTCTTGCTGATTCCATCTTACTTTTCAAATCTTCTAATAATTCCTAAAAAATATATATTAATATTATTATTAATTTTTCTTATTTGATAAATTTTATAATAATACAAATTTAAATACATTACCTCGTCTCCCATAATTTCTGCTTTAATAATTTTAGCAGCCAAATCATTCATTTCTTTATCTGTTAATTCTTCAATTTTTTCCTTTGTTTTCATAGTTTGATTATTGTTGTTTTTATTAAATAAAAGAAACTTTATTTTAATAAACGTGTTTAGCAGTGTTTAGTTATTATCTATGAGGGAATGTCTGATGCACAGATTAATTATATACAGATGGGACACTAGGCCAGTATGCTGGAAACAGCTCGACACTAGCGCAGTCTCGCAGGCACCTCCTGGACTAGAACCTTGGGTCTCTCACTACCAGAGTTGGATTTTATACACGATTTTGCAGTTTTATACAAAAATCGCGGATAAAACTTGTATAAAATGAATAAAACTTGGATGCGCATGCGCAAACTCGACGAGAAAGGAAATTTTATATTCATTAGTATTTTTCAATTTGTCAAATTACATTTCTTAAAACACTCACTGTACATAAGCACAGCCCAAACATTTTACCAAACTTCTTCTCACACCTATGTCCATTCTACGGTTCAAAATATTTATTTTCCTGTTAAAAGCATCCTTGTCTATAAATCCATAAATACTAATATGTGAAGGTCTTTTTAAAAAAATAGATTTTCGAGAAACTTTAAATATATATAATCTAATAAAATCATATAAAATTAATATATACAAAATAAAATTAATAATATCTTACAAGATACATGCCTGTCAGAGGGAAGGCCCGGTTTTGAGAGTTTAAAGATTTTTTTAAAATGATGTGGCCAAAATATATATATATATAAGTTGAATTAAGCCACAGATTTTGGACTCGATAATCTCGAATATATTTCTATTATTCATCTTCCAGTTCTTTTTTCTTTTTGTAAGGATCGAAAGGTGAAAACCATTTTGCAAGTTTTAACATTTTTGTTCGTTGATTATCAAAATTTTCTTTCCTATTTTTTCGCCAAATTTGATGATCTAAATCCATCATGCCACCAATAATTTCCTTAAAAAAATCAATGAATTAATAAAAAAATAATTAAAAATATATGAAAGTTCTGGAGAATAAAACCAGCTGATATCAGGTCGCTAAGCTAACATTTTATTATAAAATATTTTTGTAAACTCAGTTTTAACGGAAAACTATATAAAAATTTTAGAGAAGGGTCACCAGCCAAAGTATGTGGGAGTTATCCAAAACCAGCTGGTATTTATTTTCCAGAAATTAATTTAAAGATATACTGAATAAATGGCTTTCAAACAAATTATAATTATTGAAGAAATTGGCTGTGTTGAATTCAATAACAGACATGAAGAGGAAGCCTCTATTATCAAATTAAACTCCTTTATTACAAAACGTTTCAGCAAATTTTATTGAATTATTAATTCGTCTCTCCATAAGCCAGTCATATATATATACAATAGTCTATGTATAAAACAATGCAAATATTAATATATTTGAACATATGAAGTGACTAAATGAGAAGAGAAATTCGAATTTTGACAGATAGAGATGAATTAACATCTCTATTTTTTTTTAAGTCTTATATAAGATCTACTCAGCTATTCAACTCACAGAAATTTTCTCATATGATTATTTCATTGTTTTAAAAAAATATGAAAAATTTCTAATAGAAACCTTTATAGATCAAACATAGAAGAGAATTCCAAAAAAAAAATTCCATTTTTTTAAAGAAATAATGAAATAATCTCAAGTGAAATGCATTAAAGAGAGGATGAGGGAGCCCCTCACTGTACCAATAATTTATTTACTATCACTAATTCAAACCTACTTGTGCAAAATTTTTTGGAAAATAATCTTCATCTTCAACAACATGAGCGAATCCATTATCTAATCCAAAATTCACAGCAAAATAAGGAAGTCCTTTTGGTATTGCACGTCGTACATCTCTCTCTTTACCCATCTCTACTAGCTTTTTATTATTTGACCATTCTCTTTCACACTCCAATATGGCTTTCTAAAAATCAAAATAAATAACATTATACATTTAATAAAATATAAATAAAATATGTATAAATTAAGAGGGGTACCTTAAAATAAATTGGTGCAAGTGCGCCATTATCGAGATTTAATGGAACACATTCTAAAATCATATGTGGAAATTTTCTTAAAGATAAAGCAGATTCAAATATTATAAGATCCATCTCCATAGAAGAAAACATTTCGACAAGTTTTTTACGAAATATCTAAAAATAAAAATAAGATTTCAATTAGATTATCCTCATCTTGGTAGATTAAAATTCAAAATTTAAAACTACCTGAATCTCTTCCCATACATCTTCGTCCAATTGTGTGGAACAAGGAACATGGTGAATTGGAATAATCAAGCAATGGCCTTCAGTAAGAGATTGATGACTTGGAACGCTTAAATACACCTAAAAAAAAATTTTTTTTTAATTTATAAATTTTGAAAATAATCCAAAGAATTTACCGTTGGCATTAGTTGAAACATTCTTAAATTTAATATAATTATCATCTAATTATATAGATAAATAAATAACACAAGGTTAAATTTCAAAAGGATTTTATTTTAGCTTATGAGCTTTTCGAATAAGTCATCTTCAGAGCAATGATTTATTAGGTTTGTTCGTTTTTAACTTAGTGGGCGTCCGGCGCATGCGCATTAGGGAAAGGAGTATTATTTTTGATACTGCGCATGTGATCTTTCTCACTACGCATGCGCCGAACGCTCTCGGGCGCGCACTGAACTAAAAACGAACAAACCTAATAACAGTCTTATTTATATTCATTGTAGATGGCACCACCGTATCTTATTTTACTAAAGATGGAGATAAGATACGGTGCTGCTATCTAGGATGAATATAAATGAGATTGTCAGTTTGTGTCATAGCTCTGAAGATGACAAATTAACGTCAAAATGCGCATAAGCTAAAATAAATTCCTTTTGAAACTTATCCTTGTTATTTATTTATCTATAATTAGATGATAAATTATCATTAATTAATTAAATATAAATTGTTATTTATATTTCTTTATAAGTAGCAAATTCAACTAAGATTTAGCCAGGTGATTCTTATTTATTAATGAATTTCGACTAGAAATTGAATAGAAAAGAAAATTATAATTACGTTTTGTCCAACAGCAACAACAAGATGCTTCTGTGCTGATTCCAAACAGTATTTACATCCATCAAGAACCTTTGCCTTTCTGCGATGTTCTGCAATTGCCCGATCTCTTTCACGAGATTTGGCTTTTCCCGCTTTTTCTTTCACATTCATCTTCTCAGCAAATGAATCATCAGCATCATAATCATGATCGGGTTTAGTCTAAATAATATAAAAAACAAAACAAAATTGTTTAGTTCAGAGAAAATTGTCCGCCCCCCTCTGTTGACAAGTTTGCCCCACTCCTCCCCCACCCCCCACCACTGAGAAAAAGCTGGCGCAGCCGTCACTGGGTGACCCTGACCAATCAGCGTGTTGATCCTCCCCCTGTAGCCAACGATACTATGTATTTAAACATTTATATCATAAAGTCAATCCCCTAAATAGCCTGAGTAGCGGAAAAAGGTTTAAAAAAAAAAACAAGAGCAACTTTTGCTTGTTTACCTTGCCAGCTAATTTCACAAATTGCTCCAAATGATCATCACTCGTGGACATTTTCTCTTGAACGAACTAAAAAAAAAAAGTAAAAATTATTTCTCAAATTATTATATTATATTAAATTAAATAATATTGATTTACCATATCTTGAAGGGAATATTTATCATCATCAGCAAAATAACGAACTCTTTTCCCAGAGTCATGTGTTTCCACTTTCTTATTTTTCCGTTTTCCAGATGGACCTTCTTCTGCTATTGGTTGACTCTGAACTGGCCTTGTAAATCCTCGATTATCAGTCCGAGAAAGAATTATAGTTTCAGAAATTTTTTCTTTAGTTTCTTGTTTAATAGGTTCGTTTTTAATTTTCTGCCCAGAATCACGAGCTTTTCTTGCTGATTCCATCTTACTTTTTAACTCTTCTAATAATTCCTAAAAAATATATATTAATATTATTATTAATTTTTCTTATTTGATAAATTTTATATTAATACAAATTTAAATGCATTACCTCGTCTCCCATAATTTCTGCTTTGACAATTTTAGCACCCAAATCATTCATTTCTTTATCTGTTAATAAATATGATTTTGGTTCTTCAATTTTTTTCTTTGTTTCCTTAGTTTGATTAATGGTTGAATTTTCATTTAAATTCTTTGAAGAAGTTGAAGGGCTTGAAGTAGGGGTAGGCGATGAAGATAAATCTTCCTTTCTTTCAGATTTTTTTTGCCAATTTTTCTTTGAACTAGAATGTGAATAATTTGACGAATGCGATGATATGCATGGGTCCTCCGATGGTTTTTGAAATTGTAATTTGCTTTTATATTTATCACGATTATGATCTTGGTTAAAATGTCTTCTGGATTCGTTTCGATATGATTCTTGTTTTCGATATTGCCATTTATTAGAATTTTTTTCTTCTGCTTCTTTAATTAATGACAATAACTTATTTAAAGACTAAAAAAAAAATATTTTAATTATTCATTTTATAGTAATAGTTGTGAATCAATCATTAATAGATAGGAAGTTTTTTATTGCTGAATGAATGAAAACATAACAAATGCTGAGGTTAATCATTGCCATTATTCCTTGTTAGTTTTTAACGACTTTATTAAATGCATCTATCTCAATGGATCTATAATAAGACCTTGATGTATCATTATGTACAAATCGAAGACCAGTAAGGGACAGACAGTTTGGCAATTGTTCAACCTGCTTTCTCCAAACAATAAAAAAATTTTCAGCACCTCTTTATTAATAAATAAATAAAAAATATTTTTTCTTTTATAATGAAATAAAAAATTAGCCTCTTTTAAATTTAATATATATATATATATATTTTGAGCTATTTTATTTTATCTTTAATTTACCCCCCAGCGTTCGGTTGCTACTGATTCAAGGCTTCTCCCTTCTTCTTTTGCTTGTTCTTCTGCACGTCTTAGTCCTCTTTTAAGCCAATCGAGTCCTTGATCACCAACTGACGATGAGGGTAATTTCAAATTATCATCGTTTTTGTCTTCAGGTAAACCTGTGCCACCATTTTTCCAATAGGGATTTAATTCTCTTGCAGTTTGACCAGGCTAAAATAAAAAATTAACAAGTCATAAATACACATAAAAACCCGAAAGTAATTCACCAGTAATTTACTCACTTTATCTAAAATACATTTATTTTTAATGTCCTCTTCCAATTTTGTCTTATTTTCCTTCTTTCTATCATATTTTGAGAAGGTTTGAAAATCAAAATCATTGGTCATCCAATCATCACGTTTTGATGAAATTTTATTAGAAACTTCTTCTTGTTCTTCCTTACCAGATGATTTTTCAACCCATTCTACATTATTTGCATCCTCATCACTCTTTAAAAAAATATTAACATGTTCATTAGTTATTTTTAACTCGGCAAATAAGAATAATAGGCTAATCTTTACTATAGGACTCCATGCCACCCAGGAGGCGCTGGCGTGGCTTCGAGGTAATAATCTTTTTTTTTTAACAACTTGCAGGGGTTCCGACCTAATTGTTTCGTCCTTCGGTCGCAGTTCGGTTTCCTTGGATTAAAAAAAATATAAAACAACTATGGAATTCTCGGCTAATATCAAAAGCGTGAACTAATGAAGTGTAAGCCAGCGCCCCCTGGGTGGCTTGGAGTCCTATAGTAAAGATTAAGCGAATAAAATTATAATGATCAAATTTTTGACCATTCACCTTTTACAATGATAAAAAATTTCTATTACCGAGTCTGAAGATCGATGTTTAGATTTCTTAGATTTATGTTTTTTCTTCTCTTTGTGTTTTTTAGATTTCTTTTTGTAAGATTTATGTTTATAATCATCCTAGAGAGAAAACTACTATGTATTAATAGGCCCATTTATTTATAAATAATAAAAGTAACACTTAAATTTACCTCAGAATCCATTTTTTAGATTAACCAATCAAAATTGTATCTTTAATTTTTGAAATTTGAAATTTGTTGACGTTTTGTAGGTTAAATTTTTACGCCATTTTTGAATAATTTCATTTGAAGATAGTAACAAGATAGCAGAATAGTAAACTTTGTAAAATTATTAAAAAATAGAATTTAACAAATTAGGCGGGAAAAGATTTTCTTGCACATAAATTCGAAAAAATTATTTATTTTTTATTATTGTTATTTTTAACCTTTATAAAATAAAAAACATATATATATATATATATATATATATTTTATGCTTTGTGCCCAGACGCTTATCAAACTTGCGTTTATAACAAATGACATACGCATAAATATATTGCGAGCCGTCTCAAATTATCTATTTTCTATTAATTCTAATAATGATGTCTGAGTAATATATATTTGTCTAATGCTAAAATTGTTTAGAGTCTAATATGCCGAAAAGACTTTAAAAAAAATTCAAACAATGAATTTTGACTCATTCCCTCCTCATTACTTAAATCATTTTTCCAAGTTTTCCTTACAACTGATATTTAAAATCTCTGTTTAATATTTAAAACTTATATAGTTTAGTCAATTTATAGTAATAATAAACAGAAAACAAATAATTTAAAACAGATTAGAAACAATTAAAAATTTTATTTTGCTAATGTTGGCTACAAAGGGCGCGCATGCGCTGCTGCTGCCCTCTGAAACAAAAGCGAGCCAACAGGATGGACGCTTGACATTAAAAAAAAATATAATTCATTTTAACACTTTTTGATTATAATTATTATTTATTTAATTATTAAATTTAATATTTTTCAAAAGACTTTTATCACTTCACCAGAATGCCACCTAAAAAACGTGACAAAGAAGGAGAAACAGTGAAAAATCCTCGCAACGATCAAATTCAAGCCGACCATGAATCTTTTTTGCAGGCATTTGAAAGTAAGATTTTTATTTTAAATTAAATTTATATTTTTTTTATTTTATTTTAAATAATTTATTACAAATGAAATATTAATTTTTTAATTACATTTATTATATTTAATTGAATGATTATTATATATAGAATTAATTTCATAAGTAAAAATACCCTTTTTAAGTATTAATTAGATTTAATTAGATATTATATTAATACAAGTAAGAAATTTCTAAATACATATTGTTTTTTGAAAACTACTCATTTTTTTCGAATTAATTCATTTTTGCAATTTATTTATAAAATTAGTAATTCTATATACTTTTTTTTTCTTTAGAGCCCACTCAAATTTATCGCTACCTACGAGGAAGAAATCTGGAATCAGTAAGTTTTCAAAAAAAAAAAAAAAAATACCCGTCCCAATACCTTATTATACAAACTATTGCTCTCTAATTAATGCCACAATCATGTAGAATATTTTTTTTTTTTTTTTTTTTTTGTGAGTGGTGATAATTTCAATAATTCCTTCTCCTAATTCCATGTAATTACTTGTATAAATAATAAATTTAAATCCAAGTGTTGATAAATTTGAACAAAATTTTTTAAACTCTCCTTTTAAAGCAGGAATACAAGAATAATAAAGCACAACAAATTTTTTTGGAGTTTTCTTATGTCACAATTCACAAAGCTTTATTGTTGTTGTCATTCCTCCTGATAAAAAAAGATTTTATAGACCAACTGTGTACAGTGAGATCACCTATGCGTTTTCTACATGTGATTATTTTATTTTTATTTTTTTTTTTTTACTTTCTCTTACCTCTATATACGTTAATATATAGAGAGAGAAAGTATTGGATTCATGTCAAAAATTCCATGTCAAGATTTTGATGGATATATATATATATACCTTTTGAGGTCCCCTGAATCAAAAAAAGTGGTTTTCACGACATGGTCTGTCTCTCTGTGTGTGTGTCTGTCTGTGAACAAAATATCTCAAGAACGAAAAGAGCTAGGAGATTGAAATTTTATATTTAAGTTAGTCACCCCCCTGGGACCTGCCACTAAGCTTTTGAACCAAGCCAAAAAGTACTAATACATTACTGATTCACTTTTGCGATTTTCTCAAAATTCGCTCCAACGATTTTGATTAAAATTCAAAAATCAATTATTTTTTAGATGCTCTTTAAGCCCCCGGGCTTGGCGTAGTTGGTAGCGCCCTGCCTTGTATACCAAGGGTCGGGGGTTTGGTTTCCCAGGCAATCCGATGATTTTATTTAAGGCATTTGGATACCAAATGGCTTAAATAAGAATCCCTGGGCCCTAATATATATATATTCATAATAACGGTTATCGTAAAAAGTTTTAAATGCCCTAAGTTGTCGAAAAGACTGTGTGTATGTGAAAAAAGTGTGAATGTTAAAAAAAAATGATGCCTCATTTTGCCATTGAAATCTTTTGAAACCACTTTACTCTTACAAGATGTGGATTTATAGTTGGATAATCGTTAATAAGTAAATAAAAGAATAGCAGTTAGAATTATTTCATTTATTGGCCCTCTAAGCTGACGTTTCGATCTTGGCCAAGACCATCCTCAGAGCTTGCGGGCTGTCAATATAGGAATACAATCAATCAATAATTCAATCATATATTCTATGTACATTCGGTTACAGATATTTTTTAAATATGATGATTGAATTATTGTTTGATTATATGCCTATATTGACAGCCCTCAAGCTCTGAGGATGGCCTTGACCAGGATCGAAACGTCAGCCTAGAGGGCCAATAAATGAAATCCTAAAGTGGTTTCAAAAGATTTCAATGATTTTAAAGAGCATTTTTTTTAACACTCACACTTTTTTCTATTCACACTCATATACACCCAGTCTTTTCGGCAACTTAGGCTATTTAAGACTTTAAACTAGGGTCTGACCGAAACAAGATTTTCAGCCGAAACCGAATATTCGGCCTCAACCTTAGTTTCGGCCGAAACCGTAACCGAAACCGAAACTTGTATTCCTATAAAAATTTTTTTTTCATTTTACCTTTTTTTTTTTTGAAATTTTTTTTTTCCTTCCGTGAAAATCATTTTACCTTTTTTTTTAGGGAGACTAAATTTTTTTCTCCCTCAAGTGCAAATCATTTGACCTTTTTTTTTTGCATGCGAGTCTTATCCCATCTTTTCAGACTCAGGTTTCGGCCGGCCGAAAGTTTCGCTATTTTTGCCGAAACCGAAACTACGGCCGAAACCATGATTTTTGGCCGAAACTGGCCGAAACCGAAACCGAATATTCGGTCGGTTCCTACTTTAAACTATACTCGTATGCAATTCTCAATTGTGTATGATCCTCTTACAACCTCCAATTATTGATATACTCGTATGTTTAATATATCTATTGTGGGTCCAGTCATTCTTATTTAAGCCATTTGGCATCCAAATGGCCTAAATAAAATCATCGGACTGCCTGGGGTCCGAACCAGCGACTTTTGGTATATGAGGTTAGCATGCCAACCCCTATACCAAGCTCCGAGGGCCCTCCGTTTATAATTTGAATTTTAATATATTGGCGGAAACTAAATATGTATATGTCGACACCAAAAATCTCGGGTGTAAAGAACAGAACGCAACTTTTGATTACCTAATGTCAGAGCGACCAGTCACACCAGATTTTTTAATATGAAAAAATTTTAATGGAAATTTTCGTGGTGCACCCCTTGGAAATTTTACATTAAAGAATCCATCTTTATTTAGAAAAATAATGAAATAATCACATGTAGAAAACGCATGGGTAATACTTAATTTTTGCACTTACAATTTTTAGTGTACATTGTTCGGTTTTCTGACTGATCCATCTTCAGAACCTACTTACAAAATATTATAATTATAAATTAGACCTAGGTAAAAACTTTAATTGAGAAAATGTTGTCACATGAATAGAATGTACATATAATCGATTTTTACTTTCTCTTACCTCTTTATATATGTTAATATATAGAAAGTCTGTCTGTCTGTGTTCAAGCATGAAGGAATTGAGCTTCAAGGCTGAAATTTTATATAACTTTTTTAGAGTGTTTTCTCCGAATATTTCGAAGGCATTTAATAGCACTTCTTCATCAGCGGCTCATTAATGCCACATACAAGTTGAAATTTCGGAGCGAAACGTCTGAGAGGCAGATCTATACATTATAACCAGCGCCTTACTGCTTGTGAGCGCTGGTTATAATGTATAGATCTGCCTCTCAGACGTTTCGCTCCGAAATTTTAACTTGTATGTGGCTCTAATGCCGCTGATGAAGAAGTGCTTTTAAATGCCTTCGAAATATTCGGAGAAAACACTCTAAATTTTTTTCTAAAGTTATTTTCTCATTGCTAAAAGCCTAGCCTGCGCCTATTATCATTTATATTACTTGGCACGCCACCTCCTTTTGTAAAGCTCTATATAGTTAAAACATTTTTTTCTAATTGATAATCAAAATCTGAAATCAAAAATATTTTTTTATAAAATCGACAAAAGACCAACATCATTTTTTCTTTCAGTTTATTATATTATTTTCGAGGTTTTTTGGTTAATTTATGGATGAGAACGAACTTGCTCTGTTCAGTGTACTGAGGCTTCAAAACGAATCCAATAGCTCGTAATTTAAATCTGTCAAATAGAAAACACCATCCCAGTAAAATTCTATATCACTCTTTGAATTTTAAAATGCCCTATATTTAACTTTAAAATCCCAATTAATTGTAGAGTAAAATTTATAAACGTTGAGATATTTTTCTTTTAGCAGTAAAAGAATTTTGCCGATATGGCAGAATAAGAACCCTTTTAATTAAGAGGGAAGCTGATAAGCTAAATAAGCAAAACTGCTGAGTTGTTTGTTTGGATTAAAAACGATTAATATATACAATGATACGGAAAAATTTCCAGGGGAGGTGGTGAAAGGGGGATTTCTTTTAATTAAAATAAATGATAATTTTAATATAAAATAAATGATAAAAACTGACAGATCGATTGAAAATAAAATATTAAATATTTAAGAATATACTAGCCGCGCCGCCCGCCTTCGGTTTCGCCCCCTGAACCCCCCGCCAGCTGGCCCGGGCCGGCCCTTCGCCTTTTCTCAATAATGAGAAGCTTCAGGTCTAGACAGGGGGGCTTCTCCAGCTGGCCCTGGCCTGCCCTTCGCCTTTTCTTAATAATGAGAAGCTTCAGGTCTAGACAGGGGGGCTTCGCCACGCTGGACCCCCTCAGCTGACTCGGGCCCGCCCCAGACTGACTTAACTCCCCAAATAATCAACATAATTTGTAAAATTTTCCCACTAAACTGCTCGTTAATAAAATAAAAAAATTAGTTTTTCCTAATAAAACAAGTAACACTATAATTCTTATTTTCTATTTTTTTTTTTTTTTGTAGCCCATATTTTTATACCGAACATTAAGTTATATGAGACAGAGGATGTCACGTAATAATAAGAAACGAAGAGGATTTCAAGTCAATTGCCTTCTTGAACGATTGTCAATGAAAAATCGGGAACATCATCAAATGGATATAAATATTACTCCTACTTATATGACTTTGACATTTTTGGGTTTCTTTGATAAAAAAGGTACAAATTTTATTTTATTATTTTTTTTTTTTTTAAATAGATTTTATTTCAATAATTTTTTCTCAGTCGATCATCCCCAAGAGCCAGTTAAAGTTGAAACTCTATTATTAAAAGTATGCCATAAAAAACGTAAAGATGTTTCTTCACCAATTATGAAGGTAATAAAAAATGTAAATTTATTATTCTAACTTAATTATTCAATTGTTCTGAAAAAAGGTGCTGTTAAGGTTTGAAAATTAGACGAAAAAGATAGTTTAAAGAAGCCTGAGCCGAGAGAGACGTTGAGGACCAAATTTTATTCGTCCATCATCAGTCGTCAGTGATACTTATGGCGCTTCCGGAGGCAAAGCTGTTCGCATGTTTTTGCTGATAAGATGGCGTTAGGGGTCTTAAAAATTTAGCCAAAAAGCCAACAGATGGCAGGACTCTATTTAATCTCATGTATTTGCTTGATTTTCGTTGATCTTTTAATAATGAATAATTCATAAATATTATTATACATTATATATATCATTTATAACAGCATAGTAATATATGTATAAATAAAGGCTTATAAGTGATCTGATAATGCCGGCTGTTAGACTAGCCTGTCATCTTTTGCAGGAGTGCTGAACTATTGGACCGTTATTTTTTAAATAAATACAAAATTTATTTTTGACTTGGTCACCACTTTATATAATTATTTTAGATTGGATATTAATGATTTTTACATTTTTAGATTTAAAAAAAAAATTACAATTTTCATAATAGAAATTTTTTTGCATTTATATAAATATAAAATAAATATTTTTTAATTAATCGTAATTAAAAAAAAAAAAAAAGAATTCTATTATGTAAAATGCTCACGAATTTCATTAAAAAAACATATAAAAAATAATTTAAAATTAGTAGTTTCAGACTAAAGATTCAAAGTGCCCTCCTGAAAGCCCCTTAAACGTATTCTCAAGTCGGGAATAAATATTTATTTCCGAAAAGTGGACATACCCTATATAAAACTGATAATGGACGAATACATTTTGGTCCTAATTATTTTCGTTCAGGCATCCAGAGGTTTTTCAGTGATGTCACCTTTCTTATTCGTCTAACGAACGCGTTCTACCACTCCACTATCATTTCTTCCTTTTAAGAGCGTTATTGCATTTTAGAAATCCAAGCGAGCATATAAGGTAACGCCAGGCTAGGAGAAAAAGAATTTTACTCATTTTATTGGTAAAAAAAATGAAGGAAATTATAAAAATAGCGATCTGAGTGAATTCAAATAACCGAATGCCGTGCTGTGGTCCAGTGGAGGGCATACTGAGTACAAATCCGTGGTCGACTCGCAGCGGTACTCTATTTTCTGTCGACTATTTGAATTATTAAAAATTAAATTGATTGAAATTATAGTGTAGGGAGTAGAACGAGCGTTCGGTCTTTTGGTGTAAAACATCTAAATACAGTGATTCTCAACAGTCCAGGGGCCCAGCGAAAATCAGTCTAATAATATTTTGACAAAGAGCGCCTAGAAAAAATTATAAGTCGCACAGAACCAAAAATGTTTGAGAACCACTGGTCTATATTTAACTAATTTTAATTTTACTTTCTCGATTTATTTGTAAATTATTCTGAAGTTTTTCTCGGATGAACTTTAATTAGTCTGCATTATTGTTAAAGTGGGATTCCAATGCGACAAATGAATCGACTCTGATTAAAATTTACTCAAATTACCATTTAACTCGCTATCTCGAAACGTCATGGACTAATTTCATTGTTGGTAAAGTTTCTTTTTATAGACGAAGAGAAAGAAGAATTATTAACTTTTTCAAATAAATAAAAAAAAATAATTCAAAATATATTTCAGACCCCTCACCGTTTCAATTGATTGGTAGCCATTTCAACCAAAATATTTTGATAGAGAGTTTTTAATTATAGACCTCTTTTTGTATTAATTATTTATTAAAAATATAAATACTGTACAGTGGGCGTTATAAGTGCCTGAACTGCCCGAAAGTAGAGCTTTTAGTTTTGGCAACCAAAATGCTTAGTTTTCAGAAAAATAGGTTTTACCTTTCAGTTGCTTTAAAAAAAGATGATTTATTTATTTTAAAAAGATTGGTTTGGTTGACTAAGCTCAAGGCTCCACTCTTGAGTAGATCAGGCACTTGTTTCGCCCACTGTACAACGTTTCGACTCACTTATTCCGCAGTCGTTTTCAAGTACTGTGCACTTGCTCCGACTCAAGGGAACAGTTCACTTGCTCCGTCTCAAGTGCACAGTACTTAAAAACAACTGCTGAATAAGCAGTTGAAACGTTCTATAGAATTGATATTTTAAATTAATGATTAATACAAAATGTGATCCTAAATTTTTTTTTCTTTTTATTTTTTAAAAAAACACTCACACTTTTTTCCCATACACACACATAGTTCGCTGCCCGTCCCAAGCTAGAAAAATTTATTTCATTTGAATTGGCTATCAATCATTTGAATTAAATAGAGATGGGCTTTAGATGCCGAAAAAGACCTTAAATAAATAAAAAAAAAAAAGAAAAAAACTTTCAAGATGGTTTAAGTAGTCGAGCCATAGAAAAGTGTTCCATTCAAATATACATAAGCTATAATGATGAGTGTCGTTTCAGTCGTCGCATAGGAATCCCACCTTTAAGATCAGTTCTTGCATTGACCGAAGTATTCTTTTTAAAATTTTTTAAATTTAAAGTTGAATACCTCAACCAAATAAATTCAGTAAACTTTTTACTAAATTTATACTGTGTATGTATTTTGTCCCAGTATTGAAGTTAATGCTTTTGGAGGAACTCAACTTTTTTTTCAAGATTATTTTTCTTTACGCGAATAGGCCCAAGGGACGATACAAATTCGATCTCCAGAGTGAAGGATCTTTTGTCTTCTCTCTCCATTTGCAGCCAGATCGCTATCTTTGCTAACTCGGTCCATCCATCTCATTCTCGGACTTCCCAGAGTTCTTGAAGCCGATTGCCACTCTCGACCACCGTGAAGCCTCCATCCCGAACCATTGGGAGTTGCTCAATCAAGATTGCCCAACATAAAATGTTCCAAACAAAATCAGGTTCAGAAAAGAAAATAATTAGATTTTCATTTCACCTTTAGAACACCATTCTCATTTTTTGTGTAAATTTAAATATTTTAAATAAGACAAGACAGGATAACTTGTTATATATTGATAAACTCTGGCTATTATAAAATAATTTTCATTTATTAAGTAATTATCGTAATTGACATAATTAGTCTAAACATAAAAATCTTTTTGTTCATTGAAGAATGGAAATAGTTGTGATGATGATTGAATAAGTAACGATATGAGCAGGGCAGCCAGCAGAAATAAAAAAACATTATTTCGTCGACTTTTCGGATACACAACGGGTACTAATAGTATATTGTGCATAATACTTGAACAAAAAATTGACAGTTGTATTAATATATGTAAATATATACATACATGTAGCTAAAGGCTGTCGAGGTCTGCAAACAGCCTCAAACGCCGACCAAGTTTTTTATTTCTGCTGACTGCCCTGCTCATAGCTTTCAGTATTCAAAAATCTATTTGTTTTTCTTTTCTGGCTAAAATTTCTTGACCCTAACTTCAATAGCCACCAGGCACGGTATCTTCGGAAGAGAAGAGGCTGCAATGAGAGCCTTTCAAAATGTTTCAATTTATATACTGTTTATTAATACCCTCTCATAAATATTTTGGACAGTAAAGCCTAGAGCACACTTGGGCGACGCGAAAGTTTCGTGACCTCGCATACTTGGGTGAAGTTTTTTTTTTTATTTATATAAATTTTGTAATTTATTTTTCAATTTTATTTAAGTAAATAAGAACTAGATCTAAAAATGACTCGGACGGGGTTTAAATGGCCTCCGATGCCGGAAAAAAATTGTTTTTTATTATTTATTAAATGATATAGCTCTATTTATATAGGCCTATATACTTAAATATATTTCAAGCACTCCTGCTGCAATTAATGACCAACCAGGTGCTTCTGACAAATAGTACACTTTTATTTTGTAATCCGAAAGTGAAAATCATCCGATTATTACCGACAGTCCCCAAACGCACACGAAGACAGCGAGGCGCAGCGACACTTCCTAGCATTCGGGCGACGTCCAGGTGTTCGCCTTCCTATTGGAATCTATGTAAACTGGCGAAAAAAAAACTGTCGCGTCGCGTCACCCAAGTGTGCTCTTCCATATTTATTTAAATTAATTGTTAGTCTAAATAATTTTATTTTTATTTTTTATTTTCAAGACAGAATCCCTTAGAACTCCACTAAGGCACAGAGGCTTCTTCCATATTTCTAATGATATAATATTTATTTTTTTACAATTTAGCTAAGTATGGGGACAAGTGAGGTGCCAATAAATCCGTCAGATGATCATCCACCTCCAAAAGTGCCATCGGTATCCATATCTTCAGAGAGTTTTAGCATGTCCAATGTGAATCTTGTTAAATCTTATGTATTATTACTACGAGTGTCTTGTTTCTCAACTGGATCGTCTGCTCTCACTACTTTAAATAATGATTTAGATTCAGGTAAATTTCACCATTATTAAAGAATCATTTTAAAAATTAATATCTTTTTTGAATGCAAATAAAGAGCCAGCTCAAAAAAGACGTAAATCATCCTCTGGACTGATGAAATGTGAAAGCAAATTATTTGGATCCGAATTGATTGTTTATGACAAACATAATAGATGTTTACTAACTGATGGTGAATATGAACTAGTCTTACAAGAATTACAATCAAATTCAAAGAAAGGTTCTCCAAAAAAATTGAGTTCCTGGGAATCGCTTGGGGATATCAAAGAGGTAAATATAATCATAATATTTTTAACTAATCCTTTTTCCACTTGGGGCATAATGGGGATTGAAATCTTAAAAATGTACATTAATTAACATTAATATCAATAAATCAAAATTCTTAAATTAATTATATATACTGTTGAGAGTTGCCAGCTTCCAAAGAGTTGTCCGTGTTTCAAATACTTGTATACTAAGGGTCGCGGGTTCGGATCCCAGGCAGTGATTTTATTTAAGCCATTTGGATACCAAATGGCTTTAATAAGAATGCCTGGACCTCCAAAAGATATATTCATTAACAAAGGTTATCGTAGTCTTATATGCCCTAAGCCCGAAAAGACTGTATGCCCCCCCCCCCCCCCTCCCTCAGAGGCATCCACCAAATTGACCTGGGGACCAGCAAGACTGCGACCCCGTAAACAAACTACCTCAATAATTCCCCCCTAATTCCATACTCTTGAAAATGGCTCCAAAAGGAGAGCCGAAACGTCGAGTAAATCTCAACATCACACGCGACTCAACCCGAGAAAACTTATCTTCTCATATATATATGGGGTGTTTCAAAAAAGACTTTACAACTTTGAAAATAAATTTAAAATTTTAAATTTAAATTAAATTTTTTTGAAAATATAAATTTATTCAGAGAACCTACAGAGGGTGATTGTAGTTGCAATTTGTCGCGAAACACCAAGTTTTGATTCCCATAGTTCGCTAGTGGCGAATCGCTCTGTCACGAGCACTATATGCAGTTGAGTTAAAGATGGACCAGAGTTGTGTGTTTTGAACACAGCTCGGGGTCCAGTGAAGGCAGCCATCTTTAACGCAACTGCCACTAGTGCTCGTGACAGTGCAATTCGACACTAGCGAACTACGCATGTCAAAACTTGGTGTGTTTCTCTACAAATTGACACCACAATCACCTCTGTGGATTTTCTGATTAAGTTTATATGAATTTTCAAAGTTGTAAAGTCCATTTTGAAACACCCTGTATTAATCAGCATTTAGCATCCGACTGAAATAACTCTGAGGAGGGCTTTAATCAAAGTAGAAACATCAGAGATTATTTAATACTTTTAAAGAAAAATATTTTGTCTGATTTTCTACCATCTTTTCTACTGTCCTGACAAACAAATAACCCCCGCCATTCTGATATTAACCAAATACCATTCTAATCTATATTTCATATTATATATAAAAACAATAGAATCTTACCATTATTTTTTGACATACAGTATTTGTTTTTAAGTTTATAGAGATTAATAATAATTTTTAATTTTAGGAATGTGAACCTTTCGATGTTTTTTCCAAAGGTCCAACCTTAAAATTTCGTCTTGCTTGGACAAATGAACCAACAGGAAAATTAGTCGATCGTCCTAAACCGATAAAGCAACTTAATTTAGATAGCCCATTATCTGTGACGCCTGATAATAAAGAAAACAATCATCCCAAAGAACGCAATGGAACCAAACGTTTACAAATTGTTTATCAATTTTTATATAATAATAATAGCCGTCAACAAACGGAGGCTTGCGAGGATCTACATTGCCCCTGGTGTTCTCTTGACTGTGATAATCTTTATTCATTATTAAAACATCTAAAACTCTGCCATGCCCGATTCTCATTTACTTATGTTGTAAGTAATATTTAACTAAATTATTATGATACAAAATTTGAATTTTTTTTATTTCTTTATTCTCATGTCATTGTTAAATTACAAATTGTTTCAGCCAATCCCTCAAGGAGCTAGAATTGATGTCGCTATCAATGAAGGTTACGATGGCTCTTATACTGGAAGTCCCCATGATCTCATCTCACAACCGCCTGGTTATGCATTCTCTCGAAATGGACCTGTTCGAAGGACCGAAGTCTCCTCTGTACTTGTCTGTCGACCTAAACGTCATCGGCCAAGTCTATCTGAATTTTTAGAATTAGAAGACGCCGAATTTGATGGCCAAAGACCTTATATGATAGGTCATAATCGGCTTTATCATCACACTACTACTTGTTTACCCATTTATCCTAAAGAAATGGGCGTCGACTCCGAAGGAGAACACGACCCTAAGTGGCTTCAAACCAAAACGATGATGATGATTGATGAATTTACAGACGTTAATGAAGGCGAAAAGGAATTAATGAAAATGTGGAATTTACATGTTATGAAATATGGGTAAATAATTTTTTTAAACTCAAATACTTAAGCTGTGTTGACTTATGCATAAATTCTTGGGATTTTTTAATTATAGACTACATTTTGTTATTAATTATTTATTAAAAATATAAATACTGTACGTTTCGACTACTTGTTCTGCAGTCGTTTTCAAGTACTGTATACTTGCTCCGACTCAAGTGAACTAATCTCTAACACTTGCTCCGACTCAAGTGAACTAATCTCTAACACTTTCTCCAACTCAAGTAAACTAACCTCTATCGTTAATATATTATATATTAACCGAAACTCCTCAAACGCGTAATTTTTTTCGAAAGGGGTGGAGGGGGGGGAAAAACAAAAAAAAAATTATTTTTTTTTTTCCCCAAATGAGTTTATTATCCTGATATTTCGAAGGCACAAAAGGCTCTTCTTCAGAGGAAGCTGAAAATAATTACAATGTTACACAAAATATTCAGCTTCCTCTGAAGAAGAAGAGCCTTTTGTGCCTTCGAAATATCAGGATAATAAACTCATTTGGGGAAAATAATAAATAATTTTTATTTTGTTTTTCCCCATCCTGCACCCTTGCCGAAAAATTAGCGTTTGAGGAGTTTCGGTCTACATTTCTCTCGGCATCACTCATTAAGCTTCAATCATTATATATTAACTTTCTCTTACCTATATGATATAGGCAGGGATGGGCGTTAATCAGTTACATGTATTTGAAATACAAGATACCAAATACAATATTAATTGGTATCTTGTAACTCGTTACAGAATTGGCAAAGTAATTGGTATCTTGTATTTCGTTACATTTTTTAGTAATTGGTATCTGAAATTCGAGATACCAAATACTTTTTTTTTTTTTAATTTGCCGCCGTATAAGAATCTTGCAAAGGGAGCTGAAATCGTTTTAATTTATTTAATATTACTGTATGTAATCGTCGTGTGGGTTCTCTGCTCTGAATCTTAGTAAAAACCAGTAAAGAGAAGTCAATCAAACCGCCAAATTTTCACTCTTCGTTAAAAAACTTTTTTGCTTTTTTCTTTCAACCAGCTCTCAACGACTAAATCTTTGTTCTTCTGTCCCAGTTGAAAAATTGTTTTCATTTGCGGGTTTATTCATTCTCCATCAAAGTCCAGATTATCCGACAAAACTTTTGAAAACTTGGTTTTTTGAAACCTTTTCATATTTTTATAAATACATTTTTTTTAGTGTCATGAATAATTTTATTGTTTTCGATTTTCCAAAGGTATTCTCCAATATAAGTTTAGCTGCCACTTTCCTAAACTAAATTTATTTAGGGTTCCAGATAGAGCCCCGCACGGGGCCATTTTTTTTGGCCCGGACCGGTCCGTGTCCGTATTTTTTTTTGACTTCCCTCCCGTACCCAGGCCGTAATTTTTTACCATTCTTCAGGCCCGCCCCGAATTTTTTCAAACCCGCCCATACCCGCCCGAGATTTAGTGAATGAATGAACGAATGTCTAGTAATTTTTAAATAAAATTTCATTTGCATGCCCGTCCGCCCGTGTATTTAGACTTGCTACCCTCCCGTATCCGCCCGTAATTTTTTTCATGGCCTCCAAAGCCCGCGGGCCGGGCGGGTAACGGGCCTACGGGCCAACCCGTACCCGTGCAGGGCTCTAGTTCCAGATTTACCCCTCCAAAAAGTATTTTAAAATCAAGGAAAAATTTGTTTGTAATTGGTATTTTCAATGTATTTGAAATACGTAATTGGTATCTTGTATCTCGTTACCCAAACCCGTGAATAATTGGTATCTTGTATTTCGTTACAAAAATCTGAAGTAATTGGTATTTTGTATCTCGTTACTCAAAATCGAGTAACTTGCCCATCCCTGAATATATACAACGACGTAACTCCATTAACAGTCATTCTTATTAAGTGAGACAAACTTGAGCGCCATCTACACTCTGAAGTTATTTACAGTCAGTCCACAGTGTAGATGGCGCTGAAGTTTGTCGAACTTCATAGGAATAACTGTAGATGGCGCTGACGTCGTTTATATATAAAATGCACGTAACGCTCCCTTAGAGATTAGTTCACTTAAGTCGGATCAAGTCTACAGTACTTGAAAACGACTGCAGAATAAACAGTCGAAACGTTGTACAGTATTTATTACTTTTATATGTATATTATTAATAAATAATTAATACAAATTGTCTATAATTAAAAACTCCCATTATAATAATAACCACAAAAGCTTAAATAAACACATAATTTTTCGAATTACAGTATTTATTTATATATTTATTTATTTATTTCAGTTATGTTGGTGATTGTCAAATTCCGCTTGCCTGTACAATGTTCTTAGAATCCAAAGGCAAAGAGCTTCTAATGAAAAATCTCTACCGTAATTTTGTCCTCCACATGTGTTCCCTGTTTGATTTTGGATTAGTTAGCCCACTCACTGTCTATACCACCATACAACGTCTTCAAGAGTTAATTCATGAACATAGCAGTAAAGTGCGACCAATTCTTCAAGAATCCTGGCAAACGCAAAAGACACAATGGCAAAGTCAAGGATGTATGAATCCTGAAGGAATCCATCAACATCAACCGTCTTCATCAACGTCGTCCTCATCATCGACAACAACAACTATAACATCCACAACGACCAATTCTAATTCTAATAATTCAACAACCACAACAAATAACTCTTCAAATTTAAGACGAAAATTATCAAACGGAACAGCAGTGATGCCTTCAAATGACACATCAAATTCAAGACGTATAAAAAATATTCCGACTTCACAATCACAGGCTTCTTCAACTACATCAACATCTACTACCTCGTCTTCTGTGACCGCACAACGTAAATCAATTGGTGAAAGCAATTTAAGAAGGAAATCAATAAACTCTTCATCGAATGATGGTCCCCTTCGACGCAAATCGACGCAAAATTGCAATACACCTCCTCCACAGACGACTAATCACGACGATCTCTCTGTTTAAAGCACATGTTCAAGAAAATCTTGCTCTTTATATTGTCAAGAATGAAACAGGTTTGCTTAAAAAAATTCTTTGATCATGACTTATATTTAATTTTCATCATGGTAGCACCTTAATCATTGCATCACCTCCAACGACCTATTTTTTTTATTAATTAAAAAAACAAAAACTCTTTCTATAGAAATTTTGGAGTATTTTTTTTAAATAATTAAATAAAAACAAAAATAATTATTTGTCGGGCAGGGACTTTTAAATTTCTCATTTTATCGCCTCCTTAGATTTTTTTTTCGCTTTCCAAACCCAAAGAAGTCTAATTCATATTAATCAATTGACGAGTTGAATTTTTACTTTCTCTTACCTATATATATAATATTCAATATATAAAGTATTGGATTCATGTCAAAAATTGGATTTTGAGATTTTGATGTTTTGAGGTCCCCTGAATCCAAAAAATTGGGCCCCTCAAAATGGTCTATCTGTCTATGAACAAAATAGGCTCTCAAGAACGAAAAGAGCTAGCAGGTCGAAATTTTATATTTTAGTTAGGTATTCCCCTGGGACGTAAACGAAGATTTTGAAAAGAATCGGCCAAAAAGTACTAGTATTTACTGATATACTTTTTTAATTTTTTTTCGTTTTTCTCAAAATTCGCTCCAACGTCCAACGATTTTGATAATCAATTTTTTTTTTTAATTTTCTATATCTCAACAGAGTTTAATTAACTCCAATTACAGAGAGACGGAGGAGACACTGGCAATGTTTGAAAATTTTCACGGCAAGTGGGATTTGAACCCGAGTTGTATAGCAACTCTAGATTAGTAATCCGCTGCTTATCCGATTAGCCACGAACCTCCTCACTAGATGCTCTTTCTTTTTCTTCTTTCCTAGCCTTATTCCGGCAGTGCGGGGTCGGCGGAAATTTTTTTTGCGACCGGAAGTATTAGAATAGGCCGGCCCGTTGCTCGGTCTAACTTTTGATAGAAATTCAATTTTCTAATTTTAGTTTATTAGAGAGAAAGGGGGTGGGCTTCTGCGGCCCACTGATTAGAGATATCGATTGAAGTTGTGCGGAGCAGTCTTCCATTCTCCCTCAAAATCAAAAGAGTTTTGTTATCGATTTTGGAAATTTCATAACTAATTCGCCACTGAAGTCTTTCAATTGATTTGAAGACACATTGACTATAAAAACGAGTCTGATTAAATCCTCTAAATTTAATAAAAATAATTATTTTCGGTTTGTATTATTATTATTTTTATTATTATTATTATGGGGTTTTTAATTATAGACCAACAAAAATCTTATTGTAACATCATGCTTTTTATGTAAACACTTTGATGATTGCCTCTAACTTCATGGGAATGTGTGTAGATGGCACTGAAGATTGTTTCTACCTTCATTGGAATTAACTGTAGATGGCGCTGACGTCCTTGTATATAAATGCTCGTAACGGTCCTTTAGAGGTTAATTCACTTGAGCCGAAGCAAGTGTACAGTACTTGAAAACTACTGCAAATAAACTGTAAAGACGTTGTACATGTTGTACAGTATTTATACTTTTAATAAATAATTAATATAAAATGTGGTCTATAATTAATAACCCCCAAAATAATAATAATTTGGGGGGTTGCTAGTTGGATTTATCTTGTGGAAGAAAACTTAAGTTGACCGATCCAGATAATTTATATAATATAGATTATATTTTATAATCTTTATATTTTTGTTTTTATATTATTTAATTATAAAAAAAAACACTCAGGGAATATTCCTTTAGAAAGAGCTTTTTTATAAAACAAGGAAACATCAAATTTTGATTAATTCAATTTATTGGATTTTTTTATTTAAATATTTTTTTAAAAATAATATATATTGATTGAAAATTTACTTGTATATTCTTAAATTTGTGTAAAATCTTTCAACCATTTTTGATTATTGCTTTTATTATTGTTTATTCTTATATATTATTGTATATCATTCCGTTATTTAACTGTTTTCAAGTGCCTTGAAAGTGTGTGTCGCTTTATATATTAAATGCCCTTTTTTGTGATAATCTTTTTTCTAAATTATCATCGGAATTTGAAATTTTCTAAAAATTGTAACTTTTTTATTTTCTTGACTTTTTTTCTGTTAATTTTTCTCGATTGTCACTTTGCTAATGGAGGTACATGTAATATAATCCAAAGAATTCACCATTTTCACTAGTTGAAACATTCTTAAATTTAATTAAATTATCATCTAATTATAGATAATAAATAACACAAGGTTAAGTTTCAAAAGTCAAAATAAAATCCTTTTGAAACTTAACCTTATGGTATTTATTTACCTATAATTAGATGATAATATAATTAGAGATGATTGTTCATATTAATTTTTCGAAATAATTATTGATATACTTAAATACTGCAGTGTCAAGTAATGCTTCTGGTAAATTCAGTTGCCCAATTAAATAAATATCTCAACTATTAAAGAATCAAGTAAAGGATATAGAGAGATTCAGTGGCGGCTCGCCCATAAGGACTCTCGGACGCCGCCCCTCCTAAAGATTTGAAAAAATAAAAAATAATTAAACACCCATTCAATTATAATTATACATCTAACTAACCAAAGTGTTTTATCAGTCGCGTACATCGAAAATATAGGAGAAAAACAGGCAAAAATGGCGCGAAAAGTGCGTATTTATAGCCGTCGGACGCTGTCCTGAACGCCCCAATCCATCAACATGCAGTTATACGGAGAGAGGTGTGGTGGGGGCTGCTGGTGCTATGACGCGTGTAAGCTTGAGCCGAATGGGAGCTTTGGGACGCCGTCCGAGCATGCGCAGAGCGAAGCATCAGCTAGTCGCCGCACAGCGCGCCGGCGTTCCTTAACTTTTTTAACCGCATTCTAAGTGTTTAACGAATGTGTGATTGGTATGTAGTGTGATTTAGTGTGTATGGTTTAGTGTTCTCTTGGGGGCCCCCCAGACACCCCGGTGGTGCGCCCCCCCGGGCATTAAACTCACGAGCCGCCACTGGAGAGATTGTGCTTTTGGTTGAATTTGTGTGAAATGCCATGTATAAAAGTTGACGCTTCCATACACAAGATTTTGTTTCTACAGAAAGGAAATAAAGAATAATAATAATAATAAAGATAGAGGAGTGAGGCTCTCCGCCTTCACCATTTCAGTAAGAAATATTATACCCCCAGTTCTATCAAAGATAGTGCGTGAGGCAGCAACGATAGGGGGTATGTTGTCCTCTTCCTCCTAAATAGTATATCTTATCTTATTTTCTAAATTTTTTGTAGCTCCAAAGGCAAAGTGGCGGTCAATTTTGTAATGACCATACGTACCAGCTTTTTATTAAACGCCTTTATTTGTAACTTTTTAGAAAAAATTTTTTATTCTAATTACATATTTTATTTTTTTATGCATTTTTGTCATTTATTCTAGAAAGCAAGAATGAAGTCTATTACCATTTGAGCACGAATTGTCTGATGTTAATGAAAAAAAGGCGATGCAGACATCTTTATTCTTCTACCTAGGATATATAGAATGTCTGTTAATATTATATATATATATACGTATATATACACACAAATTTCCATATGCATAAAAAAAAAGATGAAGGAAAAAGGATTTTTTCTAAAATTTTATAATAAAATTAAGGGACGTCTAAATTTTATTCAACTATTATTTATTAATTCCTAGTCGTTGATACATCCAAAAAAAAAAAAAAAAAAAAAAAAACAATTTATTAATCACATTGCTTTATGTTCCAAAAAAAAAAAAAAAATTTCTATTTGTAAAAAATTATTTATTATTGTTCATTTTTAATAATTTATCACATCGTGTTTTTACTTTTTACTTTTTTTATATGTGAAATATAATTTATTAATGATAAATTTTAAAAAAATCTAATTTATTTCATTTTTTTTTTTTTTATTAAAAAGGGCATTTTTTTAGTTTTATAAAGAAAATTTTGTGGGGTGCTTTTTTTTTTGTTTATTTTAAAATGCTAGGCTATTTTAAAATAAATAAATTTATTAGAAATTAGTAAAATAAAATAATAAATATATCTATTAATTATGTAAATGATCGAATATCACTATAATAAATAAAAGCCCAGAAAAACATAATTTTATTTTTTCTTCTCCTGTTTTTTAGATTAATAACTTTCTATAAAATATTTTTTTTTTTTCATGACTAATTGGGAATTTGAGCTTAAATCCTCATAATGAATTTATTGAAGTTTGAAGTTTAAAGAATCCGGGCCCCTGCAAAAGGCTCAGACCCCTGGGATTTAAAGACTTCTTTGATTTTTATTGTTCTATCTTCTTCAGTCATTAGTATCAGACTTGACACGTTGTGTTAAAGAGTAATTTTCATGGAAATAATACTGAGGTGGGTTCCCGTTTCCTTCCTCAGGAGGAGGCATGTCAAAATTTGACAGTCAAATAGAGTTTGATAATTTTTTTGCCATGAGGTAGATTTGAACTCGAGTTATCTTCAAGAATTATAAGCTTAACTGCTTTATCCCCTCGGCTAATCGCCTCCTCTTATTGTTCTATATTTGCTATTAAATTTGAATTCATTTCAATTTTTTTTTTGAGTTACTAAAAATTTACTCAACTTATTATAAAATTAATTTAATAAATTTAAAATTTAGCGGTCGATTGTTTCCCGCTTCTAGTTGTTATTGGACAGCCATTTTGTTTATGATTGTTGGCATATAAGTGAGTTCTATAATGGGTTTGTTAATTTAAGTCATTTGCATAGATAATATAGATCTGCAACTCCCGTGCTTTGGATTTAGTGAATGCCTGGACCTCAAATATATATATATATATATAATAATTCTAGTATCGTTAAAAGACTTATATTGCATGAGTTGCCAAGAAGATTGTGTGATTTTATATAAAGTATTTACATCAACCTTTGAGGAGAAGGAATAAATAGACTTTCGTCAAGTCCAGAAGTGTTTGTATTGCGATTTGGAAAAGGACAATGAGTAAGTATTAGCAAAATATTCATTTATTAATTGAATGATTTTTTGGGTGGAATTAAACACAATTTTTTCCCTCGGGTCTTGTTGTAGAGGTTAGCAAGCTAAACTTCTGTACCAAGGGTCGCGGGGTCGCATCCCGTCTCATGCGACAATTTATTGGCTACCAATAAATTGAAATAAATAGAGCCGGAGTCTAAATGGCCTCCTTTGCCGAAAAAACCTTAAATAAATTTTAAAAAAATTTGATTCACAAGACAAATTGAGGTGCAAGTTGTGGCTGTAGATTTTAAGTAAGAATGTAGGAAGACAGAGGCAGCCAAGAAAAAATCCATCCTCGGAATGCTTTACCAATCTGCTCGAAACGTTTCGGTGCATTTATTACACCGAAACGTTTCCAGCTGATTGGTCCTCCTTACATCCTTCAATAAATTTTATTCAATTATAATACTATAATATATTATACAAGTGGTAAAGCCCTCTGGACCCCCTTGCTCGCCGATTTTATTCTTGCTCACTGTAAATTTCAAATTTCCTTTTCTGACTTAAAGTTTTAAATTTCTTCTTCCTGTAACTCTAGCCAATCAGAGAGAGAATAGGCACCTACACACAGGGACAGAACAGCGGCTAACGCTTTATATATATATTCTGTGCTTTATACTTATACGTATATATATATATTATCAAATATAGTAATAATAAAAATATGATGATGATAATGATTTAGGGATGCCCTCTTGCCATCTTTCCACCAACATTATGATGAGTTCGCCTCATCTTCAAGGGTTGACTCTTGCTATTTGCCAAATCTGTCGTTTTGTGCGGATTGCTTGATTCCATTTTTTTTCCTAATTTGTTTAATTGTGAAGAGTATGCATTTGAATCAATCGTTTTGGCCGATCCTTTCTTTTGAAGCTTTCAATTTTTTAATTTAATATTAAATTAAGTTCTTTAAAAAAAAAATATTTTTTTTACAAAGTTAATTGTTTCTTTAGTAGCAAAACAGCTATTAGGCTGGAGACCAAGTAAAATATAAACTAAACTAATTGTTTCTTTTTTATAAAACTTTTTCTTGAAACAGTCTAGTTAATGGGTCGTTTTGACAACTTACCTACCCCAACATTAAAATAGCCTCCCTATGGGGAAATACATTGTGTGTGTCCTTCAGCATTAAAATAGCT